>MCJB01000947.1:185734-257847 GCA_002018475.1 Nicotiana obtusifolia | reverse complement strand
AAAAAAAAAAAAAAAAAAAAAAAAAGAGAGAAAAAACAGAGTGTTGTATAATTTATCTTCCAGCAAGGTGTGCAGTTTCTTTTCCAGTTTATAGCAGTACTCTTCGGGGTTCCCGAAAGGGAAACCTTATCCTTGTATAAATCATGTAAGATCTAAAACTCTCTCTCTATGTAATGTAAATATGTTTGTTTAAAGTTATGATGTGTTGTACATATTGTTCATGTTGTTTTATGTTATGATGTTTATCCTTAGTAATGGTTATTCTCTTAACTTCTTAACAACAACTATGGACTAGCCTGTAAATTCCTAGGAATGGAGAGACGTATCCAGGCAAGAGGCCGTTTTAACGTCGGTATCCGGGGTGTGGCTAGAGATGTATGCTGTTAGGATTATAGGTTAAGAGGAAGAGATGAACATGATAAAAAAAAAAAGAAAAAAGAAAAGTCTGTTAGTGAGAGAGAATATAAAATTAGGTCATATATGGTTCATACTAAGGTAAGGAAGTACTGAGTAGGATTTTACATCATATAAAAAAAAAAAAAAAAACACTACCATCCATCCCCCTCTTTTTATCGAAAAATTATTTTAATTGAAATAGCCTTTTTATACATATAAACTATATATATATTGCCTTATATATGTGTGTGTATATATATATATATATATATATATATATATATATATATGTCTAATACATATAAACTATATATATATATATAATTTATATGTATTAGATAGTTTATATGTATGTAATGGAGGAAAGAGGGATAGGTAAAAAGGGAAAATTTTGGGGCAATATATATGAACAATATATATTATATATATATTTATATAGATATATGCAATCTATATTAGTATATGCATATATAGTTTACAGTAAATTTCCCTAGATAAAAAAATAAAAAAAAATTATCCGGAACCGTTTAGGCCCGTTAGGCCCGCGGGCTCGGCCCATTTAGCCCGGGACCATGTGGGCTTAGGCCTGAAGCGGGCCACTCCCTTACATATGGCCCGTTAGGCTCGGGACTGTTTGGCCCGGGACCGTTTGGCCCAGGCCCGTCAGGCCCATTTGGCCCAGGCCTTGGCCAGATGACAGCCTTAGAGTACACTAGAAATCATTAAATATAACATTGTTTAGAAATAAAGTAAACAGTAGCAAAGCACAACGGAAAGTGACTTTGAGGCCTGCGAGCGGACATGAAGGTATACCTTGAAGTCTCCATAGCAACCCTAATAAATAGCTCACTAACGCCCAGCTTGCTATGAGGTACCTGGATCTGCACAAAAATGTGCAGAAGCGTAGCATGAGTACACCACATCGGTACTCAATAAGTATCAAGACTAACCTTGGTGGAGTAGTAATGAGGTTCAAGTCAAGACACTCACTAATCAAATAACCTGTGCAGAATATTAATATAAAGCTAATAACGGGAAAAAAAGTAAATAAATGGCAACAAAGGGTAATCATGTGATAAAACAGCAAAAACAATAATCAAAGCACAGTTAAAATACAAGTGAAAGCAATTAAGGGAAAACAACGACAGTTCTAATCATCAATCCGCTCCGACACAAAATTTACAATAAGAACCACCCCCAGGTACCACACCTCATAATCACAAGTCACGAGTGCCAAATAACAAATCATATACACATGGCACCTCATGCCCCACATTATCAATCACAACACAGCTGCCGAACCCCTCTCTGCGAATGCGACACACCAGTCGCGAACACGACACACCAGTCGTGAACGCGATGACCAATTCCCAGCAAACTACACGAATGAGATAGTTCTCTGGTGAACATGGAGACCAATTACGGATGCCCCCTTCCAGCTCCCTTTCTACGCGATCGTGGCATCTAGCTCGCGATCGTGATGGCCACAGCTCCCAAGCTTCGCGGACGCATGCTCAACTTCACGAATGCGATGTATGAAATTGCCTGCCACCAAATTACCCTATGCGAATGCAACTCCCTAGTCGCGATCACGATGAAGGAAACCAGATATCAGAACCAGCAGTTCAAAACATGAGGAATGACCTGCAAACCATCCGAAACACACCCGAAGCCCTCGGGACCCCGTCCAATCACACCAATCCCATAACACAACGCAGACCTACTCGAGGCCTCCAATCACACCAAAAAATATCAAAACTACAAATCACACCTCAAATCAAGCTTAAGGAGCTAATGAACTTTCAACTTTTAAAACTCATGTCGAACCATATCAATTAAACTCGAAATGACCTCAAATTTTTCATGCAATTCTCAAATGACACAACGGACCTATACTAACTCCTGGAACCACAAATTGAACCCAATATGAACAAAGTCAACTCTCAATCAAACCTATAAACCATCCAAACCTTCAACTATCCAACTTTCACCAATTTAAGCCAAAACAACTTAGGAACTTCCAAATCCACATCCGGACATATGCCTGAGTCCAAAATCACCATCCAGACCTAGTGAACTATCACAACTCCGATCCGAGATCAAATATGCAGAAGTCAAACTTGGTCAATTCTTCTAACTTAATACTTCAAAAATGAGAATCATTCTTCCAAATCAATCCCGAACCGCTCGAAAACCGAAACCGACCATACACGAAGTCGTAAGACATAGGAAGCTACTCAAATCTTAAACCACCAAACGAAATGCTAAAGCTCAAAACCACCAGTCGGGTCGTTACATTCTCCCACTCTTGAATAAACGTTCATCCGTGATCATGCCCAGACTCATTCCAAAGCCATCAGATAACTATATAAATTTACCATAAACATACAAACGGGTGATCCCACATTGCCCTAGTCCACATAAGCCCGGCAACACCATCTCAACTGAAGCTTATTCATTTCACCCGTACCGATAAGCCTTAGAACCAAATTTCAACATCCTCCAAAGACCCGATTCCCACATAAACCCACTATATCAACCTCAACCAGCTGCAACAGCTCCTGCATACATCCACGAGGTATAACCACACAACGTAACACATCACCCACATGCCTTTAGCATCAACCATAACGAATCTCATTCTAACATAATCCCACCGCGGCACGTAGTCCTGTCCAAACATATCGATCCACCTGAAAACACGAGGATCCCATCCTCAACTCGGAATAACAACTATGATAATCATCCCATCAACCTAAATCCTTTCACTAACTCAATCCCGTAGAACAAAACCACAACATGCAATGAACTCCCCATGCTAGTAGAGTACCTCAACCATATGTCGTGGCAAAAACCACCCAGAAATCACGTCAATACCTACTGTTTAAGTAACAGAAAGTCCACCCTAGTCTTATAACTCTCCATAGTGACCGACCATAACAATAAACACAATCTACCATGATAGAAACTGGAACAGGTGCAGACACTTAAACAAGGTACAAGAATCACAAAACATATCCATATATGAAGCAAGATAGGATGACTCATACCAATAAGAAAGACTAGATTAAAATAGAACTGATGTATCTCTATGACAAACCGAAACCACACCTGTTGTGACATCATCTGGTGCAGTGGCCTCAACCCTACCAGAGAAAGCATAACAAGGGGTGGGGCCTTTCCCTCTACGATGCCCTCTTCCCGCCTATCCCCTATCTCTAGCTGGCTCTGTAGGCGTAGTAGCAACTAGAGCAGAGTCTAGAAACCTCTCTGCTAATGTGGTTGTGGAAGCTGTGCGAGGTGAGTGCTTTAGGACCCAAATGCAGACTGAACTAGCTGACCCACAAAACCTCTACCATGAAGCGCCCTACCCCCAAAATAGGGATCAGTGGATCCTCCCAGTCCACGAGGCTTCTTAGCCTCCCTATCCTCCCTCTCTAGACTGTAGATGCGCTTCATCCTCCTTGCGATCTCCACAACCTGCTAAAATGAAGTATCAGTCTCCAACTCCAGTACCATCCCCAGTCTGAGACCATAACTGAGCTACTCAATAAATCTGCAAACCCTCTCTCTAACAGTAGAAACCAAAGCAGGTGCATGGCGAGATAGCTCACTGAACCTCATAGCATACTCGATGTGCCATGCATCCCTGAGGGTCTGTGGAATGAACTCCCTCAAAAATAGATTCGAGAATAGAGTCCAAGTAAGTGGCGCTGCTCCAACTGACCTACTAGTCTCATAAGCCTGCCACAATCTATATGCTGACCCCGTTAGTTGGAAAGTAGTAAGGTCAACCCCGCTCACCTCAACTATGCCCATACTGCACAGAATATGGTGACACTGATCTAGAAAACCCTGCGCATCCTCGGAAGCTGCTAAGTAGGAGAATCATACTTCTTAAACTTCTCCAGTCTCTTCTGCTCTGCCTCTGACATCGTTGGCCTGACCTCAGGCTAAACCACAACCACTTGTTTTACTGGCATAACACCTGGAATCTGAACAATGTGAGCCCACTACTCTAGAGTATGTGTAGCGGGAGTCTAGACCCCTCCCCCAGCCTGAGAGGTAGTTGGTGCAACCGAAATCAATCCCGCCTAAGCCAATGTACCAAACATGCTCTGGAAGTGTGCCAAAGTCTCCTGAAGTCGAGGGGTAGCAACAGGCATCTCAGGTGCCTGCTCCCCAATCGGACCTACTGCTGGCTCCTCAGCTTCTACTATGGCAGGTGCTCCTGCTGTAGCACGTGCTCCTCCTCGGCCAATGCCTCGACCTTTACCCTGACCTCTAGCGACACCGCCCTAGGGGTAGCATCGTCAGTAACTACAGCTTGTGTACTCACCATCTGTGCGAGAATAGAAGAACAATAGATCAAACTCCGTAATCACAAATCTGCACGATAAGAATGAAAGAAGTAAAATTTCCTAAGAGTTTCGTAGCCTCTCAAAGATAAGTATAGACGTCTCTGTACCGATTCACAAGACTCTACTAAACTTGCTTAGGACTCGTAGCACCTATGAACCTAGAGATCTGATACCAACTTGTCACGACCCAAAATCACACCTTAAGGATCGTGATGGCATCTAGTTCCTAAGACTAGGTAAGCCTAGCACATGCTGAGCTATAAATAGATTTAAAAAATATCGACTATTAAATACAACTAGTAAATGACATAACATAACTGAAAATGAACAATAGTTATACATTCCTAGAACTAGCAGCACAAAATCATAAGCTCTACTAAGAGTACACTAGAAATCACTAATTACAACACTGTTTAGAAATAAAGTAAATAGTAGCAAAACATAATGAAAAGTGACTCCGAAGCCTGCGAGCGAACATGCAGGTATACCTTGAAGTCTCCACATCAACTTTGATAAACAACTCGCTAATGCCTAGCTCGCTCTGAGGTACCTGGATCTGCACAAAAATGTGCAGAAGCATAGCATGAGTACACCACAGCGGTACCCAGTAAGTATCAAGACTAACCTCGGTGGAATAGTGACGAGGTTCAAGTCAAGACACTCACTAATCAATAAACCTGTGCAGCATATTAATATAAAGCTAACAACAAAAAAAAACAAAGTAAATAAATGGCAACGAAGGGTAATCAAGTGATAAAACAACAAAATAATCAAATCACAGTTAAAATACAAGTAAAAAAAATTAAGGCAAAACAATAACAATTCTAATCATCAAACCGTTCCAACACAAGATTTACAACAAGAATCCACCCCGAGGTACCACACCTCATAATCACAAGTCACGATTCCCAAATCACGAATCAAATACACATGAAACCTTATGCCCACTTTATCAATCACAACCACACGGACAATGTGCTGCACGGACAAGTCACGTGCCAATATCACAATCCGCCAGGCATGGTAACAAGCTCAATATCACAATACGACTGGTGTGGTCATAGGCTATTAGTCCAACCATATCGCAAAGAAAGCAAATATACAAGAACATCAAGTTTTATACTCCTGGAGTGGTATAAGTGACATGTTACGGTGTATGCATGTGCAAGTGTACTATCAGAGCTCAAGTCAACAAGTAATATCAGAAACACCGAGTACCATATTGGGAACAACACAACAAATCACGAAATATGCATGACACACACAAGGAAAACACACCACTACACGAATATCATCAATAATATGCCCCCAAGCCATCACATATCATCCCTGTCATAGCCCCCTTTATCTCACCGTGTGCGTAACAATAAAGTAAATGCCAGCCTTGTCTCGCCACTCGCGCATTTGCCGACGCAGTTCACATAGACAATAAATAAGGGAAAGCGGATGGGTGTTCAACATATAACATGACTTCAGCTATCCCAAATAGCAATAATTTCACAAACGCTCAACTTGGCCAATTAAGGAAATAAAATCCTAAAAACATGATCTCTAAAAGGAATATGAACTCAAGTTATCATCCACAATAGGAAACATGTAATGTAGAGTTCTCACAATCAAAACAAGGAAATAAGTGCAATCTCAGGCCAAATCCGGTCATAACTAACACATACACACCTGTGTACAGACTCGTCATCTCATGTACACGTCGTTCACATAGTAAATATAATCAAATAGATCAAATCCTACAGGGAAGTTTCCGCACACAAGGTTAGGCAAGATACTTATGTAAAAGAAGCTAAATCAATACCCTAAAAAGCCCTTCCCATGTGAAACAACCTCTGGACGGCTCAAATCTAGTCAAAATAGCTTAATATCATAATTAAAGCCATAGGAAACGATTTCAAATAATAAAGCTTTGATCTTTAATGAAAAGAAAAAAGTCAACCCAAAAGGTCAACCCTGGGCCCACACCTCGGAACCCGAGAACACTCACAATTCCAAACAACCAGTCCGATACGAGTCCAACCATAACAAATCATCCAATTTCGACCTTAATCGGCCTTCGAACCATCAATTTATATTCTAAAAAATATTTTACTAAAATCCCCAATTTCTCCCATTTAAATCATCAATCAAACACTAAAATCAAGGTTGGAATCATGTAATATAAACAAATTCGAGTAAAAAAAACTAACCCCAATCCAAATCATAAATGTCCCCTCCAAAATCGCCCAAAACCGAGCTCTCTAACTCAAAATGTGATAAAATAACAAAAGCTCTCGATATAGAGTACTATATAGGTCTACCCAGGTATACAAATCGCGATCGCGAGCAATCGCGAAGAACAAAAATGGCCAGCTACTGAACCCCACTTCATGAACGCGGCATACCAGTCAGGGAAGCGTTGACCAAATCCCAGCAAACTACGCGAATGCGATAGTTCTATCACGAAAGAGAACAATTACCTGAAGCCCCCTTCCAGCTCCCCTTATACGTGATAACGACATCCAGCTCGCAATCGCGAAGGTCACAGCTCCCAAGCTTCGCGAAAGCGTGCTACACTTTGCAAACGCGATGTACAAAATTGCCTGCCACCAAATTTCCCTATGCAAACGTGACTCCTTAGTCGCGATCACGATGAAGGAAACTAGATATCAGAACCAGTAGTTCAAAACATGAGGAAATGGCACATAGCCCATCCGAGGCCCCCAGGACCCCATCTAATCACAAAAACCAATTCCATAACACAACGCGGACCTACTCGAGGCCTCAAATTACACCAAACAATATCAAAATTACGAATCGCACCTCAATTCTAGCCTAATGAACTAATGAACTTTCAAGTTCTAAAACTCACGCCGAACCATATCAAATCAACACGGAATAACATCAAATTTTGCATGCAAGTCCCAAATGACACAACGGACCTATATCAACTCCCGGAATCACAATCCGAACTGAATATCAACAAAGTCAACTCTCAGTCAAATCTATCAACCTTCCAAACCTTCAACTATTCAACTTTTGCCAATTCAAGCCAAAATAACCTAGGAACCTCCAAATCCACATCCGTACATACTCCTAAATCTAAAATCACCATCCAAACCTAATGGGACTATCAAAACTAGGATCTGAGATCAAATACACAGGAGTTAAACTTGGTCAACTCTTCTAACTTAATGCTTCTAAAATGAGAATCATTCTTCCAAATCAATCCCGAACTGCTCAAAAACCAAAATAGTCCATACACACAAGTAATAAGATATAATACGAAGCTATGCTCCATTAAACTCTATATCACGACCCAAAATCCCTCCATAGGAGTCGTGATGGCACCTAGTCTTTAAGACTAGGTAAGCTAACACTTACTAAATTAATAATAGATTTCAACCAATCAACTATTAAACAAGAACCTGAAATTTATGTATAAAGCCAACAATTAAAAGTATATATATATTCCCAAAATCGATAGTACAAGTCATAAGCTCTACTGAGTTCACTAGAAAATATCTAAATACAACTGTTTTGGAATAGAAATAAACAATAAAAAAAAGTACAAGGTGACTCCGAGCCCTGCGAACGCGACGACGGGTATTGAGTCTCCACAGCAACACTCGATCAACTAACTAATAATCAACACATTCTGAGGTATCTGGATCTTCATAAAAATGTGCAGCAAGCTTAGCATGAGTACACCACAGCGGTACCAAGTAAGTATCAAGACTAACCTCGGTGGAGTAGTGACGAGGGACATTCAAGACACCTACTAGACATAATAACCTGTGCAAGTATGAATGTGAAACTAACAGGGAACGATATCAATGTAAAGCTAAGCATGGTAAAAATAACAAAACAATACTTGTAATAGAAAACTAGATGCAACAATTAGCAACAAGGAACAAACATGTAATAACGCCATAGAGTAAACTTAATACATTTAAAGTCCGGTTAAAACAAGTAAGGGAAAACATGTAACAACTAATAAACAACTATTTAGCGCAAGATTTATACAAGAATTTTCGCGAAGTACCACACCTTGAAGTCACAATTCACGGGTCCCAAATCACGAACCCTAATCACTTGGCATCTTGTGCCCATATTACAAATCACAACTACACGAATAACTCACGTGCTGCACAGACAACTCACGTGCCAATACCATAAATGCCTCATATCTACACAGACAACTCACGTTCTAAGAAAGTGACAATATCTCATATCCGCGCGGATAACTCACGTGTTAGCAATAACGATACCTCATAACCGCACGGACAACTCACGTGCCAATAGTAGCAATATCTCATATAGAAGGCAGGTATACAAGAATACATGTAAATAAGCATCAAACATCAAAGTTCATATTCCTAGACTAACATAAGTGACATATTACGGTGTATGCTTGTGCAAGTGTACTATCACAGCTCGAGTCAATCAAGTAAGATCAAAGACAACGAATGGCATATAGGAACCCACACAAAAAAACCGTATTATACATGACTAACACAAGGTAGACACAACACTACATAAATATCATCAATAACAATACCCCAGGCCATAACGAGTCATCACAAATCATCCCCGGCATAACCCCCCTTGTCTCGCCGTGTGTGCAACAATAAAGTAAATGCCCGACATGTCTCGCCACACGCGCATAATAAATATTCTCGCCTTGTCTTTCCACACGCGCATAATGATATAGCCCCCTCACGTCGCATGTGCAAATATCAATAATAACAATAGTACGGACAAATCAGGTGCGAACACCCCGACAATCCTCTCAATAATATCACGTGTGCCAACAACATAACAACATAATATAACAACTCGCACCACATGTGCTCATATGCCACAACATTTTCCCAAAACAATTCCAATACCACAATCACACATAGCCCTCGACGCAACAACACAGAGTACAACAACAACAATAACACATGAGTACGGTAAGTAAATCAACACAAGAATTACTAAATAGAAAGAATGGAAAAACGAGCTCACAATGGAAGAGATAACAAGTAATAATGGTTTCAAACAAGAATAACTCAACAATGAGAGAGATAGTGTATAACAATGATATCAAATGAGAATAACTCAACAATATGAGAGATAACATGTAACAATGATTTCAAATAAGAATAACTCTACAGTAAGAGAAATAACATGTAGCAATGATTCCAAATAAGAATAAATCAATAATGGAAGAGATAACAATAACTTCAATTAAGGATAATCAACTACGGAAGAGATAACATGGCAATAAAAGAGGTAACAACATCAATTAAGTCATATAAGAGTATATTTGGCAAAGAAGGGTAGAACACGAACCAATAAACTTCAATTAAGACATGTAAGAGTAAATTTAGCAATGGAGGATTTAACCTGATAAGATAACTTCATTTTAATGTACACAAGAACCTAAGAGTCTTAATCAGTCAAATTTTCACATGTAAGTTGTGTACATACTCGTCACCTCGCTTACACGTCTTTCACGTAGTTCAAATAGTGCAAACAAACATATCCTAATAGAGTAGTTCCCCCACACAATGTTAGGCAAGATACTTACCTCAAAATTCCTCAATTAATATTCAAAAACAAATTTTCCTTTACAATTCACCTCCGCTCGGCTCAAATCTAACCAAAATTGACTCAGTAACATCAAATAATGCAAGAGAATTCAACTCCAATAATTAAAGCTATTATCTTTGCACAAGTACTAAAAAATCAATAAAAGCCAATCTCGGGCCCACCCGATCAAAACCTGGGTCCAAGGGTAGATTCCGACTACCCATAAACCCACAAGTCCATATATGTGCTTTGTTTCAAATCCGAGTCCAAATTGACTCTCAAAACTCAAATTCTCATTTTTCAAAATAAGACAACCCCAAAATTTCACTTTGATTCTTAAGATTTTGATGTTAAAACTCACATATAATCATAGTTGGAAATTGAACAAAATCACCCAATGATTGTAGAGGAAAACCCCTCTTCAAAATCGCCTCCTACCGAGTCTAGGGTTCAAAGATGTGAAATGAGACTAAAAATCCCGTCCCTCAGCTTTTTGTCCAGTCTCAGGTATCACAAATGCGAAAAAATTATCGTAAAAGCAAATCTCCTCACATCCCTGCTGTCATCGCAAATGCGACGATTGGTTCGTAAATGCGAAAATTGGACCATCGCAAAAGCGATCAAAATGATTGCAAATGCGAACACAGAGTTTGCAAATGTGATCCTAGCAGACTTAGCCTAAAATCACAAATGCGACATATATCTCGCAAATTCTAGACTTGCAGTACCTGATCACACTAGAAATTTTCAAAACTCTTCTAAACATTCCAAAACGCATTCGAAACTCACCCGAGCCCTCCTGGCTCCAAAACAAACATGAACACAGTCTAAGAACATAACACGAACTCGCTCGTGCGATCAAACGATGAAAATAACATACGAAACCATGAATCGGACCCCCTAGACACACATAATCAACGTGAAACTTAGGAACATCTAAAAAACACAACCGCGCATCCGATCTCTATCAAATCAACTCGCAACAACGCCAAATTTTGCGGACAAGTTCCAAATGACAAAATGGACCTATTCCAAGTCCCAAAACAGAAATGGAAACACAATATCTATGAAGTCAACCTACGGTCAAACTTATAATTCTAGGCCTTTAAATTGCCAACTTTTGATAAAACAACACAAATCAACCTACGGACCTCCAATTTAATTCCGGGCATACGCCCAAGTCAAAAATCACGATACGAACCTGTCGGAGCCATCAAAACACCGTTCCAGGTCATTTTCACAAAATTCAAACTTCGGTCAATATTTTCAACTTAAGCTTCTAAAGTGAGTATCAGTCATCCAAATTCATTCTGAAACATCCAAAAATCAAATCCGACCACACACGTAAGTCATAATACACAATATGAAGCTACTCGAGACCTAGAACCACAGGTCGGAACCTTGAAGCTCAAAACGACCGGTCAGGTCATTACATTCTCCCTCTCTTAAACAAACGTTGGTCCTCAAACGTGCCAAGAGCCTTTCCCGAGCCATAAAATCACTATAAACACTCACCATGTACGTACACACGGGGTGATCCCACGTTACCAAAACCACATAGGACCAATAACATCATCTCAAATGAAGATTATTCCTTGTACTCATTCCGATAAGCCATAGAATCAAATTTTCACATCTACCAAGTGCCCTATTATCACACAAACACACCGTTAAATCCTCAATTAGCTAGAACAGCTCAGGCATACACCCACAAGATATATCCACACGGCATAACACATCATCCATATGCCAAAAACAACAATTCAGACCACAATAGCTGCCTATTACCAGGCCCGGTACCGGCAAACAGACTCATATCGACTAGAACCTTGTTCCAAACCTTCACAACGCTGAAAGTAATGCAAGAAACATGAAAGACTTATAACTACTCATCCACTCAACAAGCCACATCGAACGCCACCCGGGCACATACATCGCAATCCAAACCCAACAAGCACAACTCGAATATGACTGAATATGGAAATAGGAACACATGAGAGAACTATCAAACAAGCCAACAAGAATAACTCCCCATCGATACCATACTATGGATCAAATCCACAAGGAAGAAGCAAGAGACACGCAACAACCACAACAATCTTACCTTAATATGACCTCATTGTGGCACATAGCCCAGCACAAACACACATATCCACCAAGAACACCGGGTCCCCATCCTTAACTCGGAATCGTAAGTGAAATAAACACCTTATCAACTAAAACACTCTACTAAGGAAATCACGTAGAACCAAAACCACAACACGAAGCAAACTTCTTATACCTGAAGAGCACCCAAACCACAAGTCGGGCCAATCCATCCAGATATCATATCAATCCTACCGTATTTAGCCAACAGAAAGTCCACCCAAGTCTCATGACCTACAATAGTCAACCGAAACCATATCTGTAATGACATCATCTGGTGCATCAGCCTCCGCCCAACCAGCAAGAACATAACAATGGGGACGGCCACCCCCTCTGGGGCAACCTCCACCCGTCGAGCCTCTACCCCTAGCTGGCGGTGCAGGTATAGCAGCAACTGGGGTGGAACTCATAGCTTGAATTCCCCGCTGTGAAACATCTAGCTGAACAATCTCTCGCCATGTGGCTAGTATTCCCAACACTCAAAGCAACCTCTCTGCTAACGTGGCTATGGAAGCTGTCCGGTACAGGTACTCTTGGACCCATGGATATCTAAAATACCACGTGAAGCCTGAAGTGCAAACTAAACTGGCTGACCCACAAAACCTCTACCATGACATACCCTCCCTCCAAAATAGGGATCACTAGATTCTCTTGGTCCACAAGGCCTCTTAGCCTCCCTGTGCTCTCTCTCCTGATCCCGCATACCCTCTAATATGCAAGCGATCTCTACCACCTATTGAAACAGAACGTCCATCTCCAACTCCCGAGCCATGCTAAATCAGATACCATAATTGAGCCCTTTCATGAACCTGTGGACTCGCTCTCTAACTATAGAAACAAAATCAGGTGCGTGATGGAAAACTCACTGAATCTGATGGCATACTCTAATACTTTCATAGTACCCTGACACAGCTGCTCGAACTCTATACGCCATGCATCCCAAAGGGTCTAGGGAACAAACTCCCTCAAATCTGAAACCTGGGTCCAAGTGAGTGGCGCTGCATCCGCTGGCTTACCCTCCTCATAAACTTGCCACCACAGATATGCTGCTCCAGACAAGGAAACATAGCAAAAGCAACTCTGCTTGTTTCCACAATACCCAAGGTGCGGAAAATACAGTGGCACTTCTCTAGAAAGCCTTGCGCATCCTCGGTGGCTAAGCCACTGTAAGTAGGAGGAGGATACTTCTTGAACCTCTAAAGTCTCAACTGCTCCTCCTCAGATGCCCCTGGCCTAAGCTCAGGCTGAACTGGAATAACAGGTTGTGCTAGAGATCGCTTGCATATTAGAGGTAGCTGGTGCAAATGGAATCAATCTCGTCTGAGCCAATGCACCAAACATGCTTAGGAACTATGCTAAAGTCGCCTGAAGTCCTAGGGCAGCAACAGGCGCCTATGGTGCTTGTCCCCCAACCGGAGCTACTAGTGGCTCCTCAGATGCTGCTCTAGCAAGTAAATCAACACAAGAATTACTGAGCACAAAGAACGGAAAATTGAGCTCATAATGAAAGACATAACAAGTAATAACGGTTTCAAACAAGAATAACTCAATAATGAGAGAGATAATGTATAACAACGATATCAAATAAGAGTGTCTCACCAATAGGAGAGATAACATGTAACAATGATTTCAAATAAGAATAACTCAACGATAAGAGAGAACATGTAACAAGGATTCCAAATAAGAATAAGTGAACAATGGAAGGGATAACAATAACTTCAATTAAGGATCATCAACTACGGAAGAGATAACAAGGCAATAAAAGAGGTAACAATTTCAATTAAGGCATATAAGAGTATATTTGGCAATAAAGGGTAGAACATGAATTGATAAACTTCAATTAAGACATGTAAAGGGTAAATTTAGCAATAGAGGATCTAACCTGATAAGACAACTTCATTTTAGTGTACATGAGAACCTACGAGTCTAAATCGGTCAGATTTCTACATATAAGTCATGTACACACTCGTCACCTCGCGTACACGCCTTTCACGTAGTTTAGATAGTGCAAACAAACTGATCCCTACGGGGTAGTTCTCCCACACAATGTTAGGCAAGATACTTACCTTAAAAGCCTACAATCAGTACTCTAAAATAGCTTTCCCTTTACAATTCACCTTTACTCGGCTCAAATATAACCAAAATCGACTCAATAGCATCAAATAATATGAGAGAAATCAATGCCAATAATTAAAGCTATGATCTTTGGACAATTCCTCAAAAGTTAACAAAAGTCAATCCCGGGCCTACTCGGTCAAAACCTAGGTTCAAGGGTAGATTCCGACAACTGATAACCCCATGAGTCTATATATGTGTTTTGTTTCAAAATTCGAGTCCAAATCGATCTAAAAACTCAAATTCTCATTTTTCAAAATATAGACAAAGTTTCCCAAAATTTCACTTTGATTCTCAAGATTTTGATGTTAAAACTCACATATAATCATGTAAAATAGTTGGAAATGAACAAAATCACATACTCAATAACTGTAGATGGAATTCCCTCTTCAAAATCGCCTCCTACCGAGTCTAGGGTTCAAAGATGTGAAAAATGAGACAAAACATCCATTCCCTCAGCTTTTTGTCCAGTCGCAGGTGTTGTAAATGCGACCAGAGGTTCGCGAATGCGAACTGCTCATAAAACAGACTGAACGCCTTCGAGTTATTGGCTCGTCCAAACCAGCAGCATTCATGAGTTGCTAGTTCAACTGTCCCTCGGAGACAGGGTCGAGAAGTACCATGCGTGGTTGCCCCCCGTCCTTTCTTTCTATCAGTCTCATCCACCAAGCCACCCCAACTCTACAGCCGAAAAAGCTAAGCGCCTTGAAAATGCAAAGAAATTATCGCAAAAGCGAAACTACTCACATCCCTGCTATCATCACAAATGCGGCGATAGGGTCGCAAATGCGAACACCTGACCCTCGCAAAAGCGACCAATATGATCGCAAATGCGATCACTGCTATGCATGGATCCCTTTCGCAAATGCAAACACAGGGTTCACAAATGCGATCCTAGCAGACATAGCCTTATATCGCTAATGTGACATATATCTCACAAATGCGAGACTTGCAATACTTGATCACACCAGCAATTTCCAAAACTCTACCAAACTTTCCAAAACGCGTACGAAACTCACCCGAGCCCTCAGGGCTCCAAAACAAATCAACACAAATCTAAAAACGTAACACAAACCGCTCGTGTGATCAAATCATCAAAATAACATCTAAAACCATGAATCAGACCCCCTACCTAAACACACGAAATCAACTTGAAACTCAAGAACTTCTAAAAAATACTATCGCGCGTCCGATTCTTATCAAATCAACTCAAAATGACTCCAAACATTGCAGAAAAGTTTCAAATTATGTAACAGACTTATTCCAAGTCCCGAAACAAAAATCCAAATAAGATAGCTATGAAGTCAACCTACGGTCAAACTTATTAAAATTCTAAGCCTCTAAATTACCAATTTTCAAAAAAACAACACAAATCAATCTACGGACCTCTGAATCAATTTGAGGCACACGCCCAGGTCCAAAATCATGATATGAACCTATCGGAGCCATCAAAATACCGTTCCGGGGTCATTTTTACAAAAGTCAAACCCCAGCCAAATTTTCAACTTAAGCTTCTAACGTGAGTATCACTCATCCAAATTCATTCCAAAACATCTGAAAATCAAATCCGACCACACAGGCAAGTCATAATACACAATATGAAGCTACTTAAGATCTCAAACCACTAAACGGAACCTTAAAGGTCAAAACGACCGGCCGGGTCGTTACACTCTATGAATAATAAACTCAATTAACTATGTTAGAAATCATATTAGAACATATGACGTCTTAAAAAGGATTTAATGTGCAATTTTCTAGAATCGTTTGCATACTTCACTTGATCGTAGTATCAGAAATCTATATCTAAATTTGCTATTTTCATGTTACTTGAGCTTATTTATTCATATTAAGAGATGATGATTGGAACCTTAGGATATGTTTAGCACGATGAGTATTTTCGTGCGGTTGTTATGATGTTGGCACGATGAGTTTTTCCATGATTTGTAAAATGAGATTGTATTGTTGGTTATTACCGTGCAAAAAGAAAAGAAGATGGATTTCTGTTATGATTACTCGTTCATTAAGCACTTACATGCCTTTTACTTTACTTTTTATTAGTGTTTATTGTTTTGTATGATACCTTCCATTTGGGTTCCTTATGTGGTTATCTCTGTATTTTTCCTTTGGGCGGTACTATTATAGCTATGCCTTTATCTTGTCTGTTATTATTACACTTTCGCTTTCACTTGATTTACTTCTATTACATGTCCTCTTCGAATTCATGTCTTTACTTGTTATTAGCCATACCTACTGCATGCCTCTAATTGTCATGTGATTTACTTGTTAGATGCCTTAACCTACTACATGTCTTCACTTACCATATGCTTCTACTTCCCATATACTTTTACTTGTTAATTTCCTTAACTTGCTACATGTTTTCACTCACTACATGTTTTAACCTGCTATATGCCTCCACTCACTACATGCTCAACTTACCATATGCCTTCACTGGTTGAATGCCTCTATGTGCTACGTGCTTCTAATTACTACACGATTTCATGTATTGAATTCGTTCATTTAATCCTTGTTCTTACTTGATAAACATCTTTGCTTATGTACTACTTTCCTTTGTTAACCGGATTGAGCGACTTGTAGATTGGTTGTGTGATATACCTTGTGGGAGCTTGTTATTATATATGGTAGATTAGTTTTAATATTGGACTGCTCATTCTAGTCTATTAAATTATATTACCGTGTTGGGTTTTGCATGTTCGATTTTTAGTGTTACGTTATGAACTTTCCCTGCGTTTTATTGTTGTTGTGGTTTCATATGATATTGTTGATATTGTGGATCAGGTTGCACGCCGTAATGGTATTGAAATGAATTGATATTGTGGATCGGGTTGAACGCCACAATGGTATTGAAATGAATTGATATTGTGGATTGGGTTGCACGTCGCAATAGAACATAAAATGATATGACATGAAGAAATAAGGTCGGAATATGAAATGAATAGATGATGACATGGTGGGATCGGGTTTCGCGCCACAACGGATTTGATGTGTTGTAATTGTTTGTAGTTGTATAGTTAATTCTCGGTGTTGTAATATGAGAATTGAGATTTGATATTCTGGGGCCCTCTGTCATTGTACTCTTGTTTCATTCTTTACGTGGTTATATGTGTATCTTTTCTCATATCTTCTCTTTCCGCTTATCATCTGCACAGGTAGAAATATAAGTAGGTATATTCTAACTTAAAACCTCGCACTACTTTACCGAGGTTAGTTAAGATCTTTAACGAGTACATGGAGTCGGTTGTACTCATATGCCACGACACCAATTTTCCTCTGTAGGATGTCATGAGCAGCTAGTCTCTAAGACTAGATAAGCCTAACACTTACTAAATTAATAGAAGAATTTAACCATCAACTAATAAATATGAAATAGAATTCTTTATACACAACTTACAACCCCAAAATCAGTAGTACAAGTCATAAGCTCAACTGAGTTGCTAGAAAATCCCTAGATACAACTGTTCGGAATAGAATAAATAGTACAAGTACAATTTCAGAAAGTGACTCCGAGGCCTGCGAATGCAATGGAAGGTTTACCTTGAGTCTCCACAGCAATGCTCGATCCTAATAATCAACAATAACCGAGGCATCTGAGATCTGCACAGAAATGTGCAGAGTGTAGTATGAGTACACCACAACGGTAACCAGTAAGTATTACGACAAACCTCGGTAGAGTAGTGACGAGGGATAGTCAAGACACCCACTGGACTAAACACCTGAACAAGTATAAATGTAGAACAAACAGGGAGTAGTGTTTCTATAAAGCTAGGCATGATGACAATAATAATTCAATACTTGTAATAGGAAGCTAGAAGTAACAATTAACAACATGGAACAAACAAGTAATAACACTGTAGAGTGAGCTAAACACAATTCAAATCCGGTGAAACCAAATAAAGGAAAACAAGTGAAAACTCAATAGGAACAACCGCTTTCACACCAGTTTTACCCAAGAATTTTTGCGAGGTACCAAACCTCAAAATCACAAATCACGGGTCCCAATTCGTGAACCGTAATCACTCGGCATCTTGTGCCTACATTGCAATTCATAACAGCATGGATGAATCACGTGCCAGTAACAATATCTAATATCCAGAAAAACCATTCACGTGCCAACAATAATCATGACTCATGACTGCACGGACAACTCACGTGCCAACAGGATAATTCTCACAGATAAGGCAAGCACACAGGAGTACATCTAAATGGTCAAAACATCAATATTCATCTTCTTAGACCGATATGGGTGATTTATTTAAGTGTATGCTTGTGCAAGTGTTCTACCACAATTCAAGTCAATACGTAAGAATAGAGACAATGAATGGCACATAAGAAACAATCACCAAAAAAATATATAGTGTAATAAAGACAGAAATGAAATTGAAACGACGAATAGTACCACAAGATTAACTAAACAGAACTACTCAATAATGTAATACGGAGAAAGACAATTAATAGTATGCTAAGGGAAACAACAATCAAAGACAACTACAAAAAAAATGGGGAAATGTCAACAAGAGTCACTACCGAGATACTGCCTAGTAATCTCAAATCATAAAATGAATCACAATCTTTCCTTATATCACCGCGGGAGCCTTTACATTTAGTTTTAAAAATTATTTTTCCCAAAATAGTAACCCGCGTTTTAGCCCACCTTATCACACCACATGGCTTCTAGTAGTTCCTCTACTAGTCACGCATATCAAGTCCACCTTATCTCACCGCTTGCGGTTCAACACCCCGACCTTATACCACCGCATACGTATCAATAATAACAACAACACGGTAGAAACCTCCTACAAATATCATATTAATAGCACGGCAGAAACTTCATGCAAATATCATAAGAACAGCACGGCAGAAACCTCGTGCAAACATCATAACAATCTTTTCAACAATAACATGTGTGCCTAAACATAACAACTCAACAAAATGACTTTCACAATATGTGCCCATATACCACGACATTTCCTCAAAACAGTTTCAATATCACAACCACGCATAGCCCTCGACTCAACAATACTGAATACAATAGTGACAACAACAATAACACGGGGATACAACAAGTAAATCAACTCAGGAACTTCTGAACACGAAGAAACGGTTGAACGAGCTCACAAAGAAAACATAAGGGAATAATGGTCTCCACAATAATAGCTCAACAAGGTAGAGATAATGTGTAACAATGATTACACAAAAGTACAATTTGACGATAAGAGAGATAACACGAATCAATGATTGGAAATAAGGATAAGTCAATAATGAAAAGGGTTAACAAAACTTCATTTAAGGTTGAGCAATTATGGAAGAGATACAACAAATTCAATTAAGGATAAACAATTACGGGGAAAGACTATAATAACTTCAATTAAGGATAAGCAATTACAGAAAGGATAGGAGGGCAATAAAAGAGGCAACAACTTCAGTTATGGCACATAAGAGTTTAATCGGCAATAAGGGTAGAACATGAAGCAATTAATTCTAAATAAGACAAATAAGGGTGAATTCAGTAATTGGGGGATTAAACATGTAAAACAACTTCATATCTAATGAACATAAGAAACTAAGAGTCCTAAACGGTCAAATTCCCACAAATAGGTACGAGCACGTACTCGTCACCTCGCGTGCACGGCCTTCATATGACACAATTAGCACAAATGACTCAAATCCTAAAGGGTATTTCACCCACACAAAGTTAGGTAAGATACTTATCTCAAAGAAGCTAGATTGATACCAAAAAATGACCTTCTCGTGTGAAACAAATTTCCGGACAGCTCAAATCTAGCCAAAAGAACTTAATATCATAAATAAAAACCATAGAAAATAATTCTGGATAATAAAGTTTCGATCTTTAATTAATACTAAAAAGTCAACTCAAAAAGTTGACCCTCAGCTCGCACCCCAAAACCCGACCAAAATTACAAAAATCCGAACACCCATTCGATAACGAGTCCAACCATACTAGAATTACTCAAATCCGACCTCAAACCCCCTTTCAAATCCCCAAAATTTAGGCTAAGAAGTTTTCACAAATTTTTCCCTAAATTTACAACTCAAATAACTGATTAAATGATGAAAATAACAATGGAATCATGTTATATAGCCAAAACCAAGTTAGAATCACTTACCCCGATGATTTTTCTTGAAAAACCAACAAAAAATCGCCACAAAACCGAGCTCTCTAGGTCCAAAAATGGAAAGTGAGATGAAACCCTCGTTTATATGGTACCATATCTAATCTCCCAAAGTGCTGACCACACATTTTTTGTGTGATCCGCACTTCCAATTTGTGCGGCCGCACTACAGCAGAAACTGCACTACTGAACTTCAGTAAATTGACCATAACTTTCTGTACAAATGTCCAAATGATGAATGGTTTGATTTTCTGGAAACTAGACTCAAAAGGACTACAACTTTCATTTTTGGATCATCTCCAAATTTTTTAATAGATTAAATGATATAAGCTTTCGAAGTCAAACCATCAAACCTGCAGGTGTCCCCTGTTGCGGTCGGCACCTTTCTCCAGTACGGCCGCACATGGGCTTCGCCTCAACACTCTAAAAATGTGCCCTCCGCACTTCAACTGCTCCAAAACATCATCAAAGTTCCGAAATGCTCAAACTTGTTCAAAACTCACCCGAAACACACCCGGGGTCCCCGGGACAACCCCATCTCAGCATAACAAGTCCTAAAACACAACACGAGGATGTCCAGTCTTCTACAAGAGAAGGAAGATGGACTACTACAAAGGTCTCATACAAAAGGTGATGGACAAGCTTCAAGCTTGGAAAGGAAAATTTACTGTCCATAGGGGGAAGAGCAGTGCTTATAACACATGTGCTACAGAGCATGCCTACACATCTCCTTTATGCAGTAAATCCTCCTGCTTGTGTGATCAATAAGTTACATAAGATAATTGCACAATACTTCTGGTGCAACTCTATTGGACACCCAAGCAGACACTGGGCATCATGGAACACCTTATGCTTACCATGTGAGGAAGGGGGTGCAGGATTTAGGTCCTTACATGACATGTCTACTGCATTGTTTTGCAAACTGTGGTGGAACTTCAGAACAAAGCCAAGTCTATAGAGTGCCTTTATGAGTCAGAAATACTGCAAGAAGCTTAATCCTATGATTGTTCCTTGGAGAGGTAGATCTCATATATGGAGAAAAATGATTGAATGCAGAAACATCATAGAACATCAAATCTTCTGGAAACCTAAGATGGGATCTTCTCTATTCTGGTTTGAAAACTGGACTGGATTGGGAGCTCTATATTTTGTTACCCCAGCTGACTTTATCTGTGATGAAACAGTACAAAACATATATGATGTGGTGCACGATGGACACTGGAATGAGGAGAAGATCAGAGAACTGCTGCCAGATGATCTTGTTGTACACATATTGGAGAATATCAAACCACCAGCCCTTATAGATGTGCTTGATAAACCTGCTTGGATGCTAGAAACTAGAGGTGACGTCACTGTAAAATCAGTTTAGGAATACCTGAGGAGGAAGCAAAATCCTTCTAATGCTTACAGAAACATCTGGGTGCAAGGGCTGCCTTTCAAGATTGCTTTCTTCATGTGGAAAGTATGGAGAAACAGGCTACCACTTGATGATTTCTTTAGAAAACTGGGCTATCAAATGGCATCTAAATATTGGTGCAATGTAGAACCACAAGAAGAAACAAGAAAACATCTATTTTTCACATCATATGCTGCAAGCAAAGTGTGGAGGCACTTCCTTGGTAATACAGGAATTAACATGAATGGAATCACATTGCATCAGGCTGTGGTTAAATGCTGGACTGCAGAGGCTGTACCTAGATTGAAACCTATAATGCAAGATTTACCATCAATAATTGTTTGGGAGCTGTGGAAGAGAAGAAACGATTACATATATGGGGATACAGTCACTGTCAATAGAGTCATTTACCAGATAACTGCCACCTTTCAACTACTCATCAAAGTCAGAAAGCCAGGCGTCCAAAGCATCCGTCATAAATGGCCAGATATAATCACTATGATGGAGAAATACACTCCCACTTTGAAGTACACAAAGGTGCTATGGGAATTCCCCAATCAAGGGTGGTTAAAAGTCAACACAGATAGAGCCTCTAGAGGTAACTCAGGGAGAAGCTCAATTGGTTTTGTACTGAGAGATGAACAGGGAGATGTCATATATGCATGCTGCAAGGAAATTCAAGAAGACACAAACACAAAAGCTGAGGCACGGGCAATACTGGAGGCCTTGAGATTTTGTGTCCACAATGAACACTTTCTCATAGATCTCCATACTAATTCAATGATTCTACTGAAAGGCATAAAGGGAGAATGTAGAGTGCCATGGTCCATTGATGCAACAGTTGCAGGAATTAAAGAGCAGATGGCAAAGTGTAATGCAACAGTAACACACACACTCAGAGAAGGCAACAAACTGGCAGATCATTTGGCAAACTATGCCCTGGATGTTGGACCTATGGAATGCTACTGTTTTGCTGAGCTGGATACACAAAGTAGAAGGTTGATCAATAGTGATGAGAGCCAATGCCCATATCTAAGAGTAAGAGTGGCAGGAAACAAGGGGCAGTAACTCTGCCAAAGGGAAAGGAGCCTGGTTGAGGACAAAACAGCTGTGGTGATGAAAGAATGGAGCAGTGGCTTTACACTAACAATATGCTACTCGTTGCAGGAAACACAGGAGCAACCAACCTCACAGATCAACCACATCATGTAACTTGTTTGTTTTTGCATGCAGGTAGGAAGAACTGGAAAATGCAGCACCAAGCACAACTGCAGCAACTACTTGAGATTTCCCCACCAGTCTCTGGTGAATGGACTATCATGGAACAGCACCACTTAAGTGACACAATACACAGTCAGCCACCTACTAAGCTTCAACTCAAGAAGACAGTAATTGATCACCTTACTACTTACCAGCACCCTCAACCTCACACTGCCACAACAGGAACACAACAACAGCAAAAGAAATTCTTTCAAAAGATACAGCAACTACATAAGGCAGCATCACCAACTCATCCCTCTAGTCACCATGATACACTCTTGGGCAGGAGCACAGCAGCAGCAGAAGAATCAAAGATACAGCAGCTGCATAAGGCAACATCAACAGCTCATGCTTCTATCCACCATGATAGACTCTTGGGGTCAGTCTACTACTGAAGAAGCAATGTGCAGCATTCATAATGCGTTTTCCATTGCTACTATGGCATCTAGACTGAACACCAATCAATTTGTGCAACTCCATCAACATTTCAAATCAACAAGTCAGCCTAAACCAAAAGAACACAGAGGCTCAGTTCAGCAAAATCACTACCAAAAACAGAAGAAACTCAGCAACAACAACCTCACCTCTCAAATGCAGCAGACAAGGCAAACTCAAAGAATACACCAACACCAGCAACAGCAAGCCACCACTGAACTCAACAACTTTCACACCACTACAGATAGATTGGTATGGTCCATATCATTGATGCAATTGCAAGGTGTGGTATTAGCACTGGTAGTGCTCAATCTCTTGCAATTACAGCAATCATCATGGATCTTCCCTACCACCATACACCATTGGAGCCCAGATAACACACAGCTACACAGGAACAACAATATGAACAGCCAAAGTCAGCAGCAACTACAGGACACAGATGCACAACCAACAGAATAGCAACAGAAGCAACATTCTGAAACAAACATAGATGATCACAGAGTCATAGAGCAGCAAAGTCAGCACACAAATCAAAACCAATTGATATACCATCAGCAGCAAACTAAATTTCATAGTAGCAGCAACACAAACACCATTCCTCCATTGAACTCAGCATCTCTTACAACACTGTAAACAGCTTGAAATGGTCCAGATCATTGCTGCAGTTGCAAGGTGTGGTATTAGCACCCTTGGTGCTCAATATGTTGCAACTACAACAATCTTCATGGACTTTTGCCCCCACAATGCATCATTGGAAATCACATAATATACAGCATACAGCAGCAGTATACCAAGCCAGCAGCAATTACATGTCATAGAAGCAGCACCAACAGGTTATCAACTGAAGCAGCAGGAATCAAAAGTAGACACCAGCTCCCACAAAAGCAGCAAACCAAACAGACAACCTAACAGAAGACACAAGATACAAACATACACTCAACAGCAGTAGACCCAGCACACAGGCTACCCTTCCAACTTCAGAACCAACAGCAGCAATCAGAATATTGCTAACTCAACACAAACAACAGTGCCATCCAATTACAGGGCAGACTCAGATAGCTATCTTCAACTTGGCTTTCCTTTCCCCTAAGGTCAAAAAATTGAAGATAGCTCGCACTTTTTTGTCACACTTTTGGGAACTCTAGAAATCACTGATAGATGTCAGATGTATATACAAGGGATCGCATCCCTCAACCACCTAATAGAAGTAGGAACATATGCACTCTTTTGTATAGTTGACCTAGGAAAATTTCACTTTGTTTTTGTACATACGATTGTCTATCAATATAAAATAGACAATAATCACATCACCAAAGGTCTAACACCTTACTACTTTTTAGGTACAATGGTTATCACCTTAGGATGACTAAGTGTACACTCATTCACTTTTGGGAGGTAAGGTTTATGTCTCCCTCCACTTTTGTATTTTCCTTCTATTAATAAAACTTATATTTAGCCGGAAAAAAACACACAATACGAACTTACTCGAAGTCTCAAATTATATCAAACAACATCGAACTACGAATCGCACCTCGAATCGAACCTATGAACTTTCAAATCATCCAACTTCCAAAACTCGTGCCGAAATATACCAAATATACCCGAAATGATGTCGAATTTTGCATGCAAGTCCCAAATGACATAACGGAGCTAATCCAACTCTCGGCATCGCAATCCGAGCCCGATATCAACAAAGTCATCTCCTGGTAAAACCTCTTAACCTTCAAAAATTTTAACTTTTCAATTTTTGCCAAAATGCATCAAATTACCCTATGGACCTCCAAATCCAAATCCGATCACACGCCTAAGTCAAGAATCACCACACGAAGCTATTTGAATCATAAAAACGCCATTTCGAAGTCGTCTACACAAAAGTCTTCCATTCAACTCTAACTGCTTAAGCTTCTAAAAAAAGAATCCTTTTTCGAAATTAATCCCGAATCATTTAAAAATCAAACTTGAGCACACACGCAAGTTATAACACATAATACGAAGCTTCTCGAGACCTTAAGCCACCAAACAGGACGCAACTTTTCAAAATGACCGTTACATTCTCCCCCTCTTAAACAAATGTTCATCCTCGAACGTGCCAAGAACCATTCCGAACTAGTCAAGTCACTGAGTGTACTCAGCATTGATATTTAACATAAAGTATATATATTTATATGTACATTGCCTCATATTTTACTTGTGTTTCGTAAATTTAGGATGTGAAATGTATCAATTTATGCTTATTTGTGGTGTTTTTATTTATAGGAATTATCCGGAGGTAATAGGGGGCGAAAGGTCCGAGATTAGAGCCAAATAAAGAGAAAAAGTTGAAAATGGCGATTTCAAGGGCCACAGGAAGCATGGGGCGCTACCTGTGGCCCAATTTCCAGAATGTTTTTTTCCCCATCGCCAGGGCTAGCGCCCCACGTTACCCTAGGCGCTAGTAACGGGAAACATCTCCTACTTCGCCCGGCACAAGGTTATTTCGGCCCAAGACCCCTGAACTCATATAAAAGCAAGTCTAAACCTAATTTGGAGGGGATCTAACATATTTTTTGGAGGTGACGCCACTTGGAGAGGAACATATGCGCACGGAACACTCGGGATCAAGAATTCTTAGTTTTTCTTCTCTTCTCTTTCTTTAATTTCATAGTTTGTTAGTTCTAGAGTTTTGGGTGGTACGTGAACGTTGTAGTTTGAAGCTTGAATTGTTCTTTTTATTTTATCATATTCGTTTATTTATTCAATTTTGTGCTTAATTATTTGATTGCTTGATCACCAAGTGAATACTAACTACGAATCTAGGATTAACCTCGAGGGAGGGAATTCTAGATTACATATAAGATTGAGTAGAGCGAGATCTTGAACCTGATTATCGGGAACAAATTTGCGGTTAGGATAAGGATATACCAATTGGCGTTGCTTGGTTATTATATAGGAATTATTAATGTGTTCTTGTTAATCCTAACTCCATAGAAATATAGGCGTTAATTTAGCTTGAATAGGCTAGTAGGAAATCGGGAGAATACTACGAGTAATATTAACCCTGTCAATCAATAAATCAGATAAATTAATTAGACAATTTAAGTGGAAGACTCAATGACATTGTTAGCTAACCCATAGCTCTAGAATATTGGATCCCGTTGAATTTGTGTCTAATTTCGCCAACTTGTTTCCTTTAATATCTTAGTTTGTTACTCTAGATTAGTTTTAGTTAAATATTCATAATTAGATATTCGCTCGGATAGATTAATTGTGTTAGTTTTATTTAGTAAATAATTAATCACAAGTCCATGTGGGTACGATATCTGGACTTACAATCCTATATTACTTATACGAGCACGTATACTTACGTATGTGTTTGGGAGCAACAAGTTTTTGGCGCCGTTACCGAGGACTTAGAAATAAAATATTTTACTAGATTAGATTTGTACTTTTTATCTATTTGAGTTTTTAGTTTTAGTTTAGTGTAGTTAGTATTATATGTTTTTACATGGCATATTTGAACGAAAAGTGGTGGAATGGTAAGTATTCTTGTTTTTGTGTTCCTTGTCCATATTGTAAAGGACCCTTATTGTGGCAATAATGTAAAAATATTCCCAGGACCGAGTTGTGTGCACCATCTCAATTCTGTACTATTTGTGGTGGAAATTGAAATAATTGTCCTAAGTGTTGTTATCCTACTCCAATCCCTTTTTATGTTGATTCTAATAATTCTTATGAGTTTGATAGGAGTAAGGAATTGGATGATGTGGAACATAATGTACGCATTCTTGATATGCACATGAAATTATTAGAGGAATATAGAGGTTTTCATGAAAAAATTACGAATGGGATGCAGCACCTTATAGAAGAAAGAGCTAAACTGAGACAAGAGATTGACCAATTTGGCAGTTCTATTCAGGACTTGGAGGCTCAATTGCGTGTAAAGGTTGCTGCGTCTAACGCCCAACAATTTAGTAATGAGTTGTGTGAAGCTGAAAAAGATCTTCTAGACCAAATTGAGGAGCTAAAACGAGAATACCAAGCATTAGACCATGTTCTTGTTGATGATCTCGAGGTTGAAGGAGCATATATTATTGAAGATGTCAAAAATAATGCAGTTTTGGAGTTAAGGCGTGTTGGTCCTCATTCTAAATATTTTTCTACATTATGTTTTGATGGGACTTGGAGATCGAGCTTTTGGAGATTGTATATTTGAAGACCAAGACACTTATATTCTAAAATTTGCCACACCAAAAAGGCAAAACGACATACCTCACCTAAAGGTCAAGAAGTGCAAGATGCAATATCTATTTCTTGGTTCCTTTATTTCTACACCACCACCCCAGGAACGTGACAAAAAAATTAATGCAAAATTAGGGACACAATTCATATCCTCAAGGTGGAGCTAAAAGTGGTGAAAGTGATGGCATGGTGCCGCGACGTTAAATCAAGCGCTTGTTGGGAGGCAACCCAATTTTATTTTTCTTTTTACTTTTGTTTATTTTTTTTATTGTGTAATTTTTTGTACTATTATTTTTTTATTTTTTAGGAGTAGGAGCATGGAGTCAAAGCCAATAGGTGAGTGCAAAAACGAGCAGGTGGTTGAAATTGAGTTTGAGGTACCCACACAAAGAATCATACCTGAGAGAAGTCTGAGTATCCCATGAGCTGCTAGGGAGTCTCTTTTACATTCTTGTTATTTATTATATGTAATGAGGACATTGCACTATTTTAAGTGTGGGGTGAAGAGATTTTGTGAATAATTTTTCATGCTGCCCTAGCGTAGTTGTAATATTCTTTCTTAGTGTAATGCTTTTTGAAGAAAACAAAATTGAAAAAAAAAATGAAAAGGAATTTTTCTTTTAGAAATTTGGACTTTTTCCGACGATAGATTTTGTGGACAGCTTTCTTGATAGATTAAAGTTCGATTAAAAAAACACCAAAA
Source organism: Nicotiana obtusifolia (assembly GCA_002018475.1). NCBI lineage: Eukaryota > Viridiplantae > Streptophyta > Magnoliopsida > Solanales > Solanaceae > Nicotiana > Nicotiana obtusifolia. The sequence continues at coordinate 229,101 of MCJB01000947.1, read as the reverse complement.
AAGAATTTTTATAGAATAGTTAGGTACGCCGGTTCTTTTCTAAGGATGTTGCTTGACTGGGTACTTAATTTTTTTTAGGAGTAGGATAGGAAGAAGCTGAATTGCTCTGAGATACCTATGACGTGTTTGGTGCTGGCACATTAGGCTATGGCATGCACTCTGTCTTCCCGTACATTTGATTTGAATTATGATTTCTGAGTAAAATAAATAGCCTACTCTGTGACGCCTTTTCTCAGTTGTTTGACTTGTATGCCACATAGTGCAATATTGCTTAAATTTTATCAATTATATGTATTTTCTTGACTTGAGAGTTGAACAGAACCGTCTCTATTGAGTCATGTGCAACGTGTGTGTGAGGTATCGTGATCTTCTGTGCTACCCTGTGTAGTCTAGAACTTGTCCCGTGTGTTAATCTAAGCGAAATCATTAAGTTGTGCTAGTCTAGGAGATGACATAGGCGTTGCTTGCTTGATCATATATGTGGTTGTCACTAAAAAATATAATTTTCCGTTGCTAGTCCCTTTGAGCCCATAAGACCTTTTCTTTGGCACCCATATTACAAGTCGTATCCCTATATTGTTCTTAACTTGAGATTGCTGAAGTTTTACCTCCTAAGGCACTTAGTCGCTAAAAGAAGTAAGGTGAGAGATTGGGGAGTAGCTTTTGAGTGGAACCATGGAAGGGCCTTTAAGATGCACTAAAGTTGTTGGAAAAAAAAAAGGTCACTAGCCGATGAACTTTAATGTATGGAGTGTGTGTAGAAAAAAAAAGAGAAAAAGAAAAAACAAATTGAAAAGAGGGCTATATATAGTGTATGACAAGTGAATTGGTTTAGAAGAAGATGTGCTCAATTTGTGAGTATAGTGTATTAAAGTGCTTTGGAGGGTTAGTCACTATTCCTAAACGTACCCTGCCCGTCTCTTAGCCTACATTACAACTTTAAAGTCCTAATTGATCCAAGATTTGGCTAGCTTAGATTAATAGAGATGTACACCACAGGCAAGATTATGGTACGACCACGAGATGCACACGAAATTATTTATGAGAGTGAGCAAATTTTGTTCAATTGGGTGATGTACTTAAATTAGGTTCACAGGCATACTTGAATGTGTGGACTATTCTATATTCACTCTTTTGTTTATTGGTGAGGGCACATGATATCATGAAGGATTGGTAATATTGTAAACTTCTCTTGTTGGGTGAGTGCACGAATTGAGGGTGCTTAGTGGTACTGAGTCAGCTCTTGAGGTAGGGTGGTTATCAATAGGTTGTTTGAATTGATTGAACTGAAATGTTTATTCTTGGGTATGTTTAAAACGGGAAGAATGTGAAATTTGTATGTTCGTGCTTGATTGTTGGTATCGATCATAGTCAAGGGTAGAGTGTATGGTTAAATATATTGAAATGCTCCTCTTTAGATGAGATATGTACGTTGTTGGGGTATAATTGATAGTCCCGTTGCTCGAGGATGAGCAAGAGTCTAAGTGTGGGGTGTTGATATTTGGCTCAAAGCATATATATTTATATGTATATTGCCTCATATTTACTCGTGTTTCATTGATTTCGGATGTGAAATGTATTGATATATGCTTATTTGTGGTGTTTTTATATGTAGCAATCATCCGGAGACAAAAAGGTGCGAAAGGTGCGAGATTAGAGCCAAAAAGGAGAAAAAGTTGAAACTGGCGATTTCCAGGGCCACAGGCAGTGTTGGGCGCTACCTGTGGCCCATTTTCCAGAATGTTTATTTTCCGGCGCCAGGGCTAGCGCCACGTTGCCCTGGGCACTGGTGACAGGAAACATCTCCTACTTCGTCCGGGACAAGGTTATTTTGGCCCATTACCCCCCTAACTCATATAAAAGCAAGTCTAAACCTAATTTGATGGGGATCTAATATATTTTTGGGAGGGACGCCACTTGGAGAGTAAAATACACGCACGGAACACTCGGGAGCAAGGATTCTCGATTTTTCTTCTCTTTTCTTCCTTTAATTTAATAGTTCATTAGTTCTAGAGTTTTGGGTGCTACATGAACGTTGTAGTTTGAAGCTTGAATTGATCTTATTATTTTATCATAGCGGTTTATTTGTTCAATCTTGTGCTTAATTATTTGATTGCTTGATCACCAATTGAATATTAAATACAAATCTAGGATTAAACTCGGGAGAGAGAATTCTAGATTGCATATAAGATTAAGTAGTGCCAGATCTTGAACCTGAGAATCAGGAACGGACTTGCTGTTAGGATAGGGATATACCTAATCGCCTTGCTTGGTTATTATACAAGAATTATTAATGCATAGGAATATAGGCGTTAGGTTAGCTTGAATAGGCGAGTAGGAATTCGGGAGAATACTACGAGTAATATTAACGCTGTCAATTAATAAACCAAATAAGTTAATTACACAATTTAAGTGGAAGACTCAACGGGATTATTAGCTAACCCATAGCTCTAGAATATCGGCTCCCATTGAATTCGTGTCTAATTTCGCCAACTTGTTTCCTTTAATCTCTTAGTATGTTATTCTAGATTAGTTTTAGTTAAATATTCATAGTTAGATATTTGCTTGCATAGATTAATTTTGTTAGTTTAATTTAATAAATAATTAATCATAAGTCCTTGTGGGTATGATATCTGGACTTACAATCCTATATTACTTGTACAACCACGTATACTTACAATCCTATTTGGGTGACGGGTGATCCCACGTCACCCAAATCCACATAGGTCGGACAACACCAACTCAACTAAAGATTATTTCTTCCACCCACACTAATAGGCCTTAGGACCAAATTTCTCACCATCCGACTATTTGCAAAAGACCTGATTCCTACATCAACACACGGCACCAACCTCAACCCCCTGCAACAACTTATGCCTACACCCACAAGGTACAACGACACTACATAACACATCATGCATATGACCATAACCACATCTCTGATCATAATAGTTGTCCATAATCAAACCCAGCGCCGGCAATTAACCTCATATCAGTTAGAACCTCATTCCAAACCTCCACAACACCGACAACGAGGCAAGAAACACGAAGATTCCATGACTATTCACTCAAATCAACAAGTCACACCTAACTCCACCTGGGCACACACCTCGTAAGCTAAAACCCAATAAGCACCACGCGAATACGACTAAATACGCAAGGAGAAACACATAAGAGAACTATCAAACAAGCCTGAAAAGCACAACTCCCTATCAGAAGGGAGAATCAAAACACATGAACTAATCACACGGATCTCATCCTGATTTGACTTCCATTGCGGGGCGGAGCCCGGTTCAACATATCAACCATATGAAAACGCGAGGATTCCATCCTCAGCTCTGAATCACAAGTAGTATACACATCATACCAACTGAAACCTTCCACTAAATCAATTTTCGCTGACAAAGTCACAACACATACTAAACTCCCACATCGGTAGAGCATCTAAACCATAATTCGTAATCAACTATCCAGAAATCACATCAAAACTACCGAAATGAGTAACAGAAAGCCACTTCTAATCTCATAGCTCTCAATAATGAATAAAACGAAAATGATAGACACAGGCTACCACTATAGAATCTCGCAAATAGGAGTAAGTACATAAGCAGAGTACCAAATCACTAAATCACCCGTATGAGAAGTAACATAGGAGGACTCACCCTGACTGAAAAAAATGCGAATGCCCTTTAAACAAATCAAAACCATACCCGTACAATATCATCTGGTGCAGTGGCCTCAGCCCTACAGTAGAAAGCACATCAACGGGTTGGGCTTCCCTCTCTTGGACACCGTCTACTCGCCTGAACTTCACCCTAAGCTGGCGGTGCAGGGATATCAGCAACTGGAGTAGAACTCATAGCCTGAATACCCTGCTGCGACATATCTATCCGGAGTCTGGGACAATCTCTCACCATGTGACTGGTATCTCCACACTTAAAACAACCTCTCCGCTGACGTGGCTGTGGAAGCTGTCCGGTACGGGTGACTTGGGAACCTTAGGTACTTGAAACACCGTGCGAAGTCTAAAATGCAAACTGAACTGGCTGACCCACAAAACTTCTACCATGCCGTACCCTACCTCCAAAATAGGGACCAGTAGATCTCTCCAGTCTAGGAGGCCTCTTAGCCTCCTAACCCTCTCTCTCCTGACCCCGCATGCCCTCTAATCGGCGATCGATCTCTACTATCTGCTGAAATGGAACATCCGACTCCAACTCCCGAGCCATGCTGGACTAGATATCATAAATGATCCCCTCAATGAACCTGCGGACTCGCTCTCCAACTGTAGAAATAAAACCAGGTGCATGCCTGGACAAATCAGTGAATCTAACGGCATAATATGACACCGACATAATGCCTTGGCACAGCTGCTCAAACTCCGCACGCCATGCTTCTCAAAGGGTCTAGGGAACAAACTCTCTGAAGAACACCTCTAAGAACTGAGTCCATTATAGTGAAGCTGCATTAAATGGACTACCCAACTCACATGCTCAACACCATTGATATGGCGCTCCCTTAAGCTGAAACGTAGTAAAAACAACCCATTCGTCTCCATAATACCCATAGTGCGGAGAATATGGTAGCACTGGCCAAGGAACCCATGCGCATCCTATGAAGTCAAACCATTGAAAGTAGGAGGGTAATACTTCTTGAACCTCGCAAGTCTAAGTTGTTCATCCTTAGATGCTGCTACCCTAACCACGGGCGGAACTCGAATAACAGGCTGTGTCAGCATGACACCTAGAACCTGGCCAACATGGACTCGCTGCTCCGGAGTACGGGCGGCAAGAGTCTAAGATCCTCTCTCGATCTGTGAATTAGCTAGTGCATTCAGAATCAACCTTGCTTGAGCCAATGTACCAAACATGCTCAGGAACTCTGCCAAAATCTCCTGAATTTAAGGGGTAGCAATAGGCGCTTCCGGTGCCTGTCCCTCAATCGAAGCTACTGGCGACTCCTCAATTGCTGCTCTAACAGGTGCTCTAGCTGTGGTACGTGCTCCTCCTCGACCTCAGCCTCTGCTTTCGACCCGACCCTTGGCAATACCGGCTCTAGGGGCAGCATCGTTGGTAATTGCAACTCGTGTCCTCACCGTTTGTGAGAGAATAGAATGACAAAGGTTCAAACTCTGAGATAAATAAACTCGCACGATATGAATGAAAGAAGTGAAACTGTCCTAATAGTTTGTAGCCTTCGAAGATAAGTACAAACGTCTCCATACCAATCCCCAAGAACTGATAGATATGATATAGAATTCATTATACACAACTTACAATCTCAAAACCAATAATACAAGTCATAAGCTCTACTGAGTTGCTAGAAAATCCCTAGATGCAACTGTTTGGAATAGAATTAAATCGTACAAGTACAATTTCAGAAAGTGACTCTGAGGCCTGCGAACGCGACGGTAGATTTACCTTGAGTCTCCACAACTATGATCGACCAGCTAGCTAATAATCAACAATAACCAACGCATCTAAGATATACACATAAATGTGCACAGTGTAGTATGAGTGCACCACAGCGGTACCCCGTAAGTATCAAGACTAACCTGGGTGGCGTAGTGACGAGGGATAGTCAAGACAGCCATTGGACTAAACACCTGAACAAGTTTAAATGTAGAACTAACAGGGAGCAATGTCTCTATAAAGTTATGGATGATGAAAATAATAATTCAATACTTGTAGTAGGAAGCTAGAAGCAATAATTGACAACAGGGAACAAACGGGTAATAGCACTGTAGAGTGAGCTGAACATAGTTGAAATAGGAACAACCACTTTCAGACCAGGTTTACCCAAGAATTTCCACGAGGTACCAAACCTCAAAATCATTAAATTACGGGTCACAATTCGTGAAGCCAAATAACTCGGCATCTTGTGCCCACATTATAATTCATAACAGTATGGACAATTGACATGCCAAGGGAGTGATAATATCCAATATCCACACGGACCACTCACATGCCAACATTAAACATGACTCATGACTGCACGGACAACTCACGTGACAATAGGATAACTCTCACACATAAGGCAAGTAAGCGGGAGTACATGTAAATGGTCAAAACATCAGGATTCATCTTCTTAGATCGATATAGTTGATTTATTTATGTGTATGCATGTGCAAATGTTCTACCACAATTCAAGTCAACAAGTAAGAGTGGAGACAATGAATGGCATATAAGAAACGATCACCAGAAAATGTATAGTGTAATAAAGACAACAATGAAATCGAAACAATGAATAGTACCACAAGATTAACTACACAAAACTAAGCAATAATGCAACACGGAGAAAGAAATTAATAGTATGCTCATGGAAACAACAATCAAAGACAAGTACAAAAGAATGGGAAAATATCAACAAGAGTCACTATCGAGGTACCGCCTCAAAGTCTCAAATCATAAAATGAATCACAAACTTTCCTAATATCACCGCGGGAGCATTTACATTTAGTTTTGAAAATCATTTTTCGCGAAATAGCATCCGCGTTTTAGCCCACCTCATCGCACCTCATGGCTTCTAGTAGTTCCCCTACTAACCACGCGTAACCAGACCTTATACCACCGGATATGTATCAATAATAACAACAACACGGCAGAAACCTCATGCAAACATCATAACAATCCTCTCAATAATAACATGTGTGCCAAAACATAACAACTCAACAAAATGACTTTCACAATATGTGCCCATATACCACAACATTTACTCAAAATATTTTCAATATCACAACCACGTATATCCATCTGCTCAACAACAATGAATACAATAACGACAACAACAATAACACGAGGATACGACAAGTAAATCAACTCAGGAACTTGAGAACATGAAGAAACGGTAGAACGAAATGACAAAGAAAAGCACAACAAGGATAATGGTCTCCGCTACAATAGCTCAAAAAGGTAGAGATAATGTGTTGCAATGATTCCACAAAAATACAATTTGACGATAAGAGAGATAACATGAATTAATTATTCCAAATAAGGATAAGTCAACAATGAAAAGGGTTAACAAAACTTCATTTAAGGTTGAGCAATTACGGAAGAGATACAACAAGTTCAATTAAGGATAAACAATTACGGAAAAGATAATAATAACTTCAATTAAGGATAAGCAATTACAGAAAGGATAGCATGGCAACAACTTCAGTTAAGGCACATAAGAGTTTAATTGGCAATAATGGTAGAACATGTAGCAATTAATTCCAAATAAGACAGGTGAATTCAGTAAATGGGGGATTTATCATGTCAAAACAACTTCATATCTATTGAACATAAGAACCTCAGAGTCCAAAACGATCAAATTCCCACAAATAAGCCCGAGCACGTACTCATCACCTTGCGTACACGACCTTTACGTGACATAATTAGCACAAATGACTCAAATTCTAAGGGGTAGTTCCCCTCACACAAAGTTAGGCAAGATACATACCTCAAAGAAGCTAGACTGATACTTTAAAATGACCTTCTCGTGAGAAACAAATCTCCGGACGGCTCAAATCTAGCCAAAATAACTTAATACCTAAATAAAAACCATAAAAAATAATTCCGGATAATAAAGCTTCGATCTTTAGTTAATACTAAAAAGTCAACTCAAAAAGTCAGCCCTACGCTCGCGCCTCAGCACGTGTCCAAAATTACAAAAATTCGAACATCCATTCGAGAACGAGTCCAACCATATAAGAATTACTCAAATCCGACCTTAAATCGCCTTTCAAATCCCCAAAATTTAGTCAATAAGAAGTTTTCACAATTTTTTTTCCAAATTTTCAACTCAAATTACTAATTAAATAATGAAAATAACAATGGATTCATGTAATATAGCCAAAACCAAGCTAGAATCACTTACCCCAATGATTTTCTTGAAATACCCACCAAAAATTGCTACAAACCGAGCTCTCTAGATCCAAAAATGAAAAATGAGATGAGACCCTCGTTTATATGGTACAACATTTGATCTCCCAAAGTGCTGACCATACATTTTTTGTTTAGTCCGCACTTCCAAGTTCTGAGGCTGCGATCCAAATTGTGCGGCCACACTGCAGCAGCAACTGCACTAATAGGCTTCAATAAATTGACCACAACTTTGTCCAAATGATGAATGATTTGATTTTCTGGAAACTAGAATCAAAGGACTACAACTTCCATTTTTGGATCATCTCCAAATTTCTTTATAGATTAAAAGATATAAGCTTTCGAAGTCAGACCATAAAACCTGCAGTTGTCCCCTGCTGCAGTCCGCAACTTTCTCCTTTGCGGCCGCACATGGGCTTTGCCTCAGCACTCCAAAAATGTGCCCTCCGCACTTCAACTGCTCTAAAACATCATCAAAGTGCCAAAATACCCAAACTTGTTCAAAACTCACCCGAAACACAGCCGGGGGCCCCGGGACCCCATCTCAACATACCAACAAGTCCTAAAACACAATACAAACTTAATCGAAGCCTCAAATTACATCAAAAAACGTCGAAACTGCGAATCACACCTCTAATTGAACTTATGAACTTTCAAATCTTTCAACTTCCAAAACGCATACCAAAATATATCAAATCAACCTGGAATGACGTTGAATTTTGTATGCAAGTCCCAAATGATATGATGGAGCTAATCCAACCCTCGGGATCACAATATGAGCTTGATATCAACAAAGTCAACTCCCATTCAAACCTCTTAATCTTCTAGAGCTTCAACTTTCCAATTTTCGCCAAAATGCATAAAATTACCCTACAGACCTCCAATTTCAAATCCGGATGCACGCCTAAGTCCAAAATCACCTTATGAAGCTATTGGAATCATCAAAATGCCATTTCTGAGTCGTCTACACAAAAGTCAAATTCCGGTCAACTCTTATCGCTTAAGCTTCTAAAACAAGAATCCTTCTTCCAAATTTATCCCGAATCATCCAAAAATGAAACTTGACCACACACGCAAGTCATAACACATAATACACAGCTGCTCGAGACCTTAAGCCACCGAACGGGACGCAAATTCTCAAAACGACCGGTCGGATCGTTACATCATGCTACATTTCTGCACCTTGCGTGTAGATCATAGAGCTGTGCAGCGGTGGAAGACGTCGTAGTATTCTAGATTAAAGCTATCTTTTGTTCTTAATAGTTAGAACTTAAAATACTGTTTATGTACCAGTTTGTAAATCTAAATCATAGTGGCTCATGACTTGTACTATCAGTTCTTTGGGTAGTTGTATCATATTAGGTTTTAGTTTCTATTATATTCAGTGTTGATTTCTCAATTTTGTTATAATTTATGTTATTTTGCTTATCTAGCTGGTTGAGTTAGGTGTCATCACGACTAGATAGATTTTAGGTTGTGATAAAATAAGAAATATCTAAGTAAATAACCTTTGAGCTAAGGTAATATTCCATTTTTAGGGTTAGCTTTGTGTTCCTTGAGTATGTTTCTGCCCTAAACTAAGAAAGAGTATGGTGTTGTACCACAATCCAACCATTGCCGAATGATATGAATTTAATATGGATAGAAGTGGTAGGTGGTGTAAAGAAAGGTAGAGCCAACAGGCTTGGAATACGCGTTTCTCGTGTCATCCAATACTATTATCGTCTGGTGGTTCTACTTTACAAAATTACTAAAAATAAAAGCGATGCAAAAATAAATTGCAAAGCTGACAAACAAAGGAAAACACATCAATGCTAAATTTATAAAAAATATAAAAGTCATGAAAAAGCACGTGATTGAATTTGATGATGAGGATGATTTTGAATCTGATGAGGAATAAATTATTATAGTTATTTGTTATTTTTGGGATATTTAGACTTTATTGTGAAGTTTAGACTTAGTTGTGATAGTCATTTAGATTTATTTTGAGTGATAATTGAATACTTGGACTTGATTTGAATGGCGTTTGAATTTTTAGACTTGATTAAATGGAGTTTGAATGTTTAGGATTGTAATTGAATGTTTAATGCTTTAGCTGTTTGAATTCTATGAGGTTTGATTGGTTGAAATTGATGTTCGGTTAGATTCCTAGTTTTTAATTAATGATTTTGTTATTTGCTAGGTGAAGTAGCTAAATAAAAGAGCAGAATACTGTAAAGAGTGTACCTAGATTTTCGACTACTATACTCAAAATGTAGTCGGAAATGTTAATATTTTTTCCAAAAATATGAATCTTTCCGACTACAGTAATTAAACATTTTAATAGATTTTTCCAGATAATTGAACATTACCGACTACAACAGTCGAAAATTTTAAATAACTAATTATTTATTTACTTAAATATTCTGACTATGATAGTCAAAATATTTAATAATATTTATTTGCTCAAATATTTTTACTATAATAGCGATAATAATTAAATAAATAAATAATCATTTCACTTTTCAACTACTATAATCGATTATTTTATAGTTGTATCAGTATTTAAACTATTCGATTATTGTGTTTAGATTAATTTAGTTGGGAGTTTTTTCTAAAATTTTTTTACTACACTTTAACAGTCAGAAAGGCGTCGAAAATGACCGATTTTCAACTACTTTCTGTCAGTTTTTGCATAGTGTATTATGGGGGGAAAAGAAAACTAAAAAAAAAATTGAATGAATTGAGAAACAGATTCAAGTGAAAATATTTCAACAACTCTTCCAAATCAAACACTGAGTATAATTGGGTGGTATACGACAATAGATAAGCTCTAGAATTGAAAGATGCGACCAACTCAGCTCTTAAACAAATAGACTAGTTTCTTTTGCACGGTCCTCCATACTGCACCTTAAAGGTGAAAAATTTAAGTGGAATGAAAAAATAATAATTAAAAAATATAAAGCAAATAAGATTCAATAAATGAGGGCTAGTCTTTTAGTAGAGATATTTATGCTATATACCTACTTGATACAAACTAATTATCTGTTTTAACCTACTCTAAAAATAGTTACACTATACAACTAGACGTGTATCCATTTTTTTGGTTCATTCTTCTACTGCAACTATGCTGTTTAACGTTGCCATGTACTTTTTCTCCATATTATTTTCTCCTTTTCTCTTTTTTTCAATCTCTCTAGTTGGATTATCGCCCTCCGTATAATCTCTGATCTATCCTTTCTTTTTCACGTACTTCAGAAAAATAAATCTAAAAAAACTTTTAGGGTTTCAATAATTTTTTCTCAAAATTCTCAATCTCATTGAGTTCAATAGATTTTGAATTTCTCTATATGAGATTTTATATTTGCGAATAAAAATGAAAAGAAAAGTTAGCAAAAAATCATTAAAAATCTTGGTTAATGGATAAATCCAGGGGAGAAAAGTGGCGGCTGGTGGTGGTGTGCATTGAGTGGTCATGTAGCTATGGTGGTTGAATTACCGTAATGTTTAGTGATGGAGTTATTAGACGATGGTAGTGTACTGAGGTTGAAGAAATGGAAGAAGAGGACGTTGTTGCGATGGTTGGCGAAGGGTTTTGAAATAGTAAAATTAGGTCAGTGTGTATTTTATTGCCTCAAATTATGAATGTGGTTTCAAGCCTCTTTGGAGAAAGTGAAAATATAAGTATAGTATCATTGTGTGTTTTGTGAGTGTATTTGTCACGATCTTTATTCCGAACCCGGTTGTGATGGCGCCTCTCATGAAGACAAGGCCAGCCAATTCAAACCGAATCTCATTTTTAATCAGTTAATTAACAAGGAAACAATAGAAGCATGGTTTACGAACAATCACTTGCGAAAAACATAGCTAACCATCCCGACTACAGCCCAAATCAGGGTGTCACCAGTCATGAGCAACTATGAACCTTAATAACAAGTCTACTAAATACAACATCTCGCACAATTGTTTGAAGAATATAGAAACAACAAGATAAAAGAGATACGGGGCTGCGGACGCCAACAGCTACCTCGTAGTCTCTGAATCACCGCCTGGCCGGGAGGAATAAGCACTCTGAAGCGGAACCAACAACGCCTGAATCTGCACACGTGGTGGAGGGAGTAATGTGAGTACTCCAACTCAGTGAGTAACAATTATAAATAACGACTGAAAGTAAGAAAACTACACACAGCACAAGGCATTCTATAATGAATCCTTAAAACATCATTCGCAAACAGTAGATCAGTAAGAAATCAAGTAAAACCTTCTTTCAACAGGTAAAAACATGTATTTTTCAGATAATCAAAGTGAAGTAAAACGTCGCCCCTCGGGCTATAAATCAGTAAATCCGCCCCTCGGGCAATATCATAGCACAGTACCTGCCGCTCGGGCTCAAATCTCAAAAACAACATCAACCCCTCGGGCTATCACATGGAACATTATTAGCCCCTCGGGCTATCACATAATATAATATCAGCCCCTCGGGCTATATTTCACATCACAATGGGTACCCGCGCTCATTGGGGGTGTACAGACTCCCGGAGGGGCCCCTTACGGCCCAAGCGCAATATCAAGCCACCTCGTGGCATATATCTAGGCCCTCGGCCTCATATCAATCAAGCCACCTCGTGGCGTATATACAGTATCTCAGGCCCTCGACCTCATATCAGTCACAAGCCACCTCGTGGCACATAAAGTATCTCAGACCCTCGGCCTCATATCAGTCACAAGCCACCTCGTGGCACATAAAGTATCTCAGGTTCTCGGCCTGATATCACTCAGTAAAACCTCACATCTGGCCTCGGCTGCACTCAGTCAGAAAAATTATCACAAGCCCCTCGGGCTATAGTAAAGCAGTAGTCCTCAGCCCAAAAATATCATTCAAAATATTATTTAAGTCTCAAAACTTAGTAAAAGTGGCTGAGTTGTAAAACAGTATAAACAGCAAGACTGAGTTCAAGTAGTAAGTCAAAATAGTGAGGAAACAGTGATAGAAATCCCCGAAGGGTTCAAATAATTGGCACAAAGCTCAAATATGGCAAGCCCAATCATAATGATAACAAATAAGTTTCAGTCAAATACGCAATAAAATCATCAATCGGGATGGACCCAGTCACAATCCCTAGAAGTAAAATACCCCACGCTCATCATCGAGCACGTGTCTCACCTTAATATAGCACTACGATGTACAATCTGGGGTTTCAAACCCTCAGAATATCATTTACAATCACTACTCACCTCGAACCAGCTAAATCCCTAGCCCGCGACGCCTTTGCCCTTCGAATTGGCCTCCACGCGCGTCGAATCTATCCAAAAGCAGAACTAATATGTCAAAACCCGAGCCTCGACCCACTTCCGAAGCTTAGAAATTTTCACATCAACGGGTTCCCTATCTCCCAACGAGTTCGACCATAGCAATATTATCGAATTCTGACATCGGATCAACCTCCAAACCTTTAAATCTAAACTTAAGGATTTTTCACAAGTCTTCCAACTTAAGTCACGAATTAAATACTAAATATAGCGACATATTAGGGTAATTTGACCAAAGTTGAGTTAAGAACACTTACCCCGATGATTCCCTTGAAAGTCTCCCAAAAATCGCCTCGAAATTAGCTTCAATCCGAGCTCTATGGCTCCAATTATGTTTAAGATGGCCGAAATTCCCTCCTTTAAGAATTTGTCCAAGAAAGTCTCCTTTGGATATGGTTTTTGAGGTTGATTTTGCTATGGTTTAGGGTGTTTTGGAGGTGTTTCTCTTAGATGGTAACGATAGTGGGTTTTGCATGGCCAATGGGTACTGGTTTCTATTTATAAAGGGTAAAAAATCCGGACAAAAACGCCCTAGTCAGGTTTAAAATGCGACCGCATATCCGCCGCATATCCAACATGCAGTCCGCATCTTCGCTATGGCCATCGCAGGTCGTAACCCTAGCCTTCACCGCAGTTCAGTGTGAAGCATGGTTTGCGGTCCACATGTCAAAAATGCGACCGCATTCCTGACCGCATTTTTGACGTTGATTTTTGCCCAGAAATATGTCCCGGTCTGCAGTCTCAGTGTGGTGGATATGCGGTCCGCATTGTGGAAATGAGACCGCATTCCTGACCGTATTCTTGACGTCATTCTTTGCCCAAAAACTGTCTGGGTCTGCGATCTGGGTGTGTGGTTCGCGGCTCGCATACTGGGTTTGCGATAGCATATCCCTCTTTGCGATGTCTCTTTACTCTTTTACAAAATTGCAACTTCTGGTTTTTCTGCAACTTTTTCCGAGGGCGATACAGTCCGTTTAGCCACCTTAAACTCACTCGAGGCCACTCGGACCCCAACCAGCTATGCCAACATATCCCATAACGTTATTCGAATTTGTTCTAACCTTCGGAACGCTCAAACAACCTCTCAACACCAAATTCCAGTCGGATTCAAGCCTAAGAATTTCAAAATCTTCTAAGTTACTCTTTTAATCAAAAACCCAGTCAGACCATGTCCGAATGACATGAAATTTCGCACACACATCCCAAATAACATAATGAGGCATAATAAGGTAGAAATGGGGAAAACGGAGCGGTAACTCATGAGACGACTGGCCGGGTCATCACATTCTCCCCCACTTAAACAGACGTCCGTCCTCGAACGAGTCATGAAACGTACCTGAAGCTTCAAATAGGTGAGGATATCTGCTTCGCATCTCACGCTCAGTCTCCCAGGTAGCCTCCTCCACGGGCCGACCTCTCCGATGCACTTTCACTGAAGCTATATCCTTTGATCTCAACTTCCGAACCTAACGACCCAAAATCGCCACTGGCTCCACATCATAGGTCAAATCATCGTCCAACTGAATTGTGCTGAAGTCCAAGATATGAGATGGATCCCCAATATACTTCCGAAGCATAGAAACATGAAATATTGGGTGTACACTCAACAGGCTGGGTGGCAAAGCAAGCTCATAAGCCACTTCCCCAATTATCCGAAGCACTTCAAACGGCCCAATGAACCGAGGACTCAATTTCCCTTTCTTCCCGAACCTCATAACACCCTTCATGGGCGAAACCTTCAGCAAGACCTTTTCACCCACCATGTAGGACACATCTCGCACTTTCATATCGGCATAACTCTTTTGCCTCGACTGCACCATACGGACCCTCTGCTGGATTACTTTCACCTTCTCTACAGCATCCTGAACCAAATCAGTCCCCAATAGCCTAGCCTCGGTGGGCTCGAACCAACCAACCGGAGATCTACACCGCCTCCCATACAGAGCCTCATACGGAGCCATCTGAATACTTGACTGGTAGCTGTTGTTATAAGCAAACTTTGCAAGCGGTAGAAACTCATCCCATGAACCTCCAAAAATTAATGGCACATGCACGTAACATGTCCTCCAGTATCTGAATGGTACGCTCGGACTGCCCATCCGTCTGAGGATGAAAAGCTGTGCTCAACTCCACCTGAGTACCCAACTCCCTCTGCACGGCTCTCCGAAACTACGAAGTGAACTGGGTACCTCTATCCAAAATGATAGAAACTGGAACACCATGCAGCCGAACAATCTCCCGGATATAAATCCTTGCCAACCGTTCTGAAGAATAGGCAGTACACACAGGAATGAAGTGCGCGGACTTGGTCAGCCGATCCACAATCACCCAAATAGCATCGAACTTTTTCAAAGTCCGTGGATGTCCAACAACAAAGTCCATAGTAATCCGCTCCCACTTCCACTCGGGAATAGTCATATGCTGAAGCAGGCCACCCGGTCTTTGATGCTCATATTTTACCTATTGACGGTTGAGACACCGAGCTACGAATCCCAAAAATATCTTTCTTCATTCTTCTCCACCAATAGTGTTGCCTCAAGTCCTGATACATCTTCGCGGCACCCGGATGAATGGAATACCGCGAGCTATGAGCCTCCTCCAGAATCAACTCCCGAAGCCTATCCACATTGGGTACACAAATCTGACCCTGCATCCTCAACACCCCATCATCGCCGATGGTGACATATCTAGCATCGTTGTGCTGAACTCTGTCCCTAAGGACAAGCAAATGTGGATCGTCATACTGGCACTCCCTTATGCGATCATATAACGAAGACCGAGAAACCACACAAGACAACACCCGACTAGGTTCCGAAATGTCTAATCTCAAAAACCTATTGGCCAAGGCTTGAACATCAACTGCAAGTGGTCTCTCCCCAACTGGAATGTATGCCAAACTCCCCATACTCACTGCCTTTCGGCTCAACACATCAGCCACCAAATTGGCCTTTCCAGGATGATACAATATAGTGATATCATAATCCTTGAGCAACTCTAACCATCTCCGCTGCCTCAAATTAAGATCCTTTTTCTTGAACAAATGTTGAAGGCTGCGATGATCAGTAAACACCTCACAAGATACGCCATACAAGTAACGCCTCCAAATCTTCAATGCATGAACTATGGCAGCCAACTCCAAATCATGAATGGGGTAGTTCTTCTCATGGGGCTTCAACTGACGAGAAGCATAAGAAATAACTCTACCCTCCTGCATCAGTACACAACCAATCCCAACTCTCGAAGCATCAAATACACAGTATACGAACCTGAAGCTGATGGCAAAACCAATACTGGAGCTGTGGTCAAGGCTGTCTTGAGCTTCTGAAAGCTCTCCTAACACTCGTCCGACCATACAAATGGAGCACCCTTCTGAGCTAATTTGGTCAAGGGTGATGCGATGGATGAGAATCCCTGAACAAACTGGCGATAATAGCCTACCAACCCAAGGAAGCTATGAATCTCTGTGGCTGAGGACGGTCTAGGCCAACTCTGAACCGCCTCTATCTTCTTTGGATCAACCTGTATACCCTCGCTGGACACTACGTGCCCAAAGAAAGCCACTGAACCGAGCCAAACCTCACACTTAGAGAACTTTGCATACAACTTCTCCTCCCTCAATCTCTGCAATACAACTCGCAAATGCTCCGCGTGCTCCTCCTGGCTACGTGAGTACACTAGAATATCATCAATGAATACAACTACGAACGAATCTAGATAAGGCCGAAATACATTATTCATCAACTGTATGAATGCTGCTGGGGCATTGGTTAGCCCGAAAGACATAAGAAGAAACTCATAGTGACCATATCTAGTCCGGAAAGCAGTCTTAAGAATGTCTGAATCCCTGATTTTCAACTGATGATAACCCGAACAGAGATCAATCTTTGAGACCACTCGCGCTCCCTGAAGCTGGTCAAACAAATCATCAATGCGAGGTAAAGGATACTTGTTCTTGATTGTTACCTTGTTCAATTGCCTGTAATCAATGCACATTCTCATCCTGCCATCCTTCTTCTTCACAAACAGAACCGGTGCACCCCAAGGTGACACACTAGGCCGAATGAACCCCTTATCTAGGAGTTCTTGAAGTTTCTCCTTCAATTCTTTTAACTCTACTGGTGCCATACGATATGGTGGAATAGAGATGGGCTGAGTGCCTGGTACCAAGTCAATACCAAAATCAATATCCCTGTCCGGTGGCATGCCCGGCAGGTCTGCAGGAAATACATCGGGAAAATCCCTCACAATAGGAACAAAATCGATGCTTGGAGTCTTAGCTCCAACATCCCTCAAACACGCTAGGTATGAAAGGAAACCCTTCCCAACCATACGTTGTGCCTTCAAGAATGATATCACTGTACTAGGAGTGTAATCAGTCACAGCACGCCACTCGATTCGCGGCACACCCGGCATAGCCGAGATGACTGTCTTAGCATGACAGTCTAGAATAGCACGACACGGAGATAACCAATCCATGCCTAAAATGACATCAAAGTCCACCATGCTCAATAGCAATAGGTCCACTCGTGTATTTAGACCCCCAATAGTCACTACACATGACCAGTACACACAGTTTACAACAACAGTATCGCCCACCGGGGTAGACACATGAACAAGTAAAGCAAGAAACTCCCGGGGCGTACCTAAGTAATGATAAGAATATGAGGACACATATGAATAGGTGGAACCGGGATCAAATAATATAGATGCATCCTTGTGGCAGACTGAAACAATACCTATAATGATGGCATCTGAAGCACTGGCATCTGTCCTGCCTGGAATAGCATAGAATCGAGCCTAGCCACCGCTTGATCGACCTCCCCCTCTGGGGCAACCCCTGGCTGCCTGACCTCCACCCCTAGCTGGCTGGGCAGGGGGTAAAGTAACTGGAGCAGAAGTCGAGGGTTGACCCCTCTGCTAGGACGATCTAGCACCACGATGAGGACACTGCCTCCACATGTGGCCCATCTCACCACACTCATAATAGCTCCCTGGTGCTGGAGAAGAGGAATGAAGGGAACCTCTCACACTGGAGTATCTCGCAGGTGCGCTCGGCATAGAAGGACCCTGGGTTGACAGAGCACAAGCTGGAAGGGCGCTGAGTGATGACTGGCCCTACTGCAACCCATGATAACCAGGACATGCAGATGCCCCACGGTACTCTGGACGGGCTGGCGGAGCAGGCCTAAAGGAACGACCTCTACCCTGCTGAAACTGGCCTCTCGAAGGAGCACCACTGTAACTGCCTGATCCTCGAGGCCTTTTAGCCTCCCTCTCCTCTCGCTCCTGACGGCGAACCGTTTCAATCTCGCGAGCTATATCAACCACCTCCTCGAAAGTAGCACCCAACACTCTCTCCCTGGTCATAAGAATACGAAGATGATAGTTAAGGCCATCCACAAACCTCGTGATCCTTTCATGATCAGTCGGAACCATCCAGACAGCATGACGAGCCAACTCAGAGAACCTCGACTCATACTGTGACACAGTCATATACCCCTGTAGTAGCCATTCGAACTGTCTACGCAGCTCCTCTTTGCGGGACTGCGGTACATACTTCTCCAAGAAAAGAGCGGAGAAATACTGCCAAGTAAGGGGCGCTGCATCAACCGGCCTACGCCTCTCATACGCCTCCCACCAAGTGAAGGCAGCTCTCATAAACTAAAAGGTGGTGAATGCCACACCACTAGACTCAAGGATCCCGACCGTACGGAGCATCCGCTGACACTCGCCCTCAGCACCACTGAATGACGGAGGCTGGAGTGTGTCAAACCTCTCAAGATGACGCTGCTCATCATCTGGCATAACTGGTACCATGAACTCCTGGGCTGGTGCAACTTGCTGGGCTGGAGGTGCCCCCGGCATCTGAGGTCCCTGCACTGCCTGCTCAGGTGTGCGAGCAGCGGGGGTCTGATTGCCTCCCCCGGCCTCTGAAGTAGCTGCTGCTGTGGTAGCTGAAACCGCCTGAGCCAGGCCAGTGCAAACTGATAAGATCTGAGCCAAGGTCTCCTGAAGACCTGGAATAACGATAAGCACAGCTGGTGCCTGAGCCGGTGCCACTGGAGCCCGATCCTAAGTTGGGGCAGCTGGTGGATCAACAGGTGCTGCCGTAGCTGCTCTGCTTCTGCCACGACCACGACCTCGTCCGCGGCCTCTGGTTGCCTCAGTGGGTGGCACTGGTGGTCGTCTACCTCGTCCGGTATCTCGCGTCCTCACCATCTATGAGAGAATAGGATAATAGAAGTTTTAGTGCTCGGATCAACAAGCTCGCACGACAAGGATTTCAATAATATGAAGTTTTCCTAAAAGGTTCTGCAGCCTCTCGAAGATAAATACAGACATCTCCGTACCGATCCGTGAGACTCTACTAAATCCGCTCATGACTCGTGAGACCTATGTAACCTAAGCTATGATACCAACCTGTCACGACCCTTACCCCAAACCCGGTCGTGATGGCGCCTCTCGTGAAGACAAGGCCAGCCGATTCATACCGAATCTCATTTTTAAACAGTTAATTAACAAGGAAACAATACAAGCATGGTATACGAAGAATCACTTGCGAAAAACATAGCTAACCATCCCGACTACAGCCCAAATCGGGGTGTCACCAGTCATGAGCAACTATGAACCCTAATAACAAATCTACTAAATACAACATCTGGCACAATTGTTTGAAGAATATAGAAACAACAAGATAAAAGAGATACGGGGCTGCAGACGCCAACAGCTACCTCGTAGTCTCTGAATCACCGCCTGGCCGGGAGGAATCAACACTCCGGAGCGGAACCAACAACGCCTGAATCTGCACAAGTGGTGCGGGGAGTAATGTGAGTACTCCAACTTAGTGAGTAACAATTATAAATAACGACTGAAATTAAGAAAACACACAGAACACAAGGCATTCTATAATGAAGCCTTAAAACATCATTCGCAAACAGTAGATCAGTGAGAAATCAAGTAAAACCTTCTTTCAACAGTCAAAAACATATATTTCTCAGATAATCAAAGTGAAGTAAAACGTCGCCCCTCGGGCTATAAATAAGTAAATCCGCCCCTCGGGCAATATCATAGAACAGTACCAGCCCCTCGGGCTCAAATCTCAAAAACAACATCAGCCCCTAAGGCTATCACATGGAACATTATCAGCCCCTCGGGCTATCACATAGTACAACATCAGCCCCTCGGGCTATCACATAATATAATATCAGCCCCTCGGGTTATATTTCACATCAAAATGGGTACCCGCGCTCACTGGGAGTGTACAGACTCCTGGAGGGGCCCCTTACGGCCCAAGCGCAATATCAAGCCACCCCGTGGCATATATCTATGCCCTCGGCCTCATATCAGTCAAGCCACCTCGTGGTGTATATACAGTATCTTAGGCCCTCGGCCTCATATCAGACACAAGCCACCTCGTGGCACATAAAGTATCTCAGGCCCTCGGCCTCATGTTAGTCACAAGCCACCTCATGGCGCGTAAAGTATCTCAGGCTCTCGGCCTCATATCACTCAGTAAAACCTCACATGTGGCCCTCGGCCGCACTCAGTCAGAAAAAACATCACAAGCCCCTGGGGCTATAGTAAAACAGCAGTCCTCAGCCCAAAAATATCATTTAAAATATTATTTAAGTCTTAAAACTGAGTAAAAGTGGCTGAGTTATAAAACAGCGTAAACAGCATGACTGAGTTCAAGTAATAAGTCAAAATAAGGAGGAAACAGTGATAGACAACCCCGAAGGGTTCAAATAATTGGCACGAAGCCCACATATGGCAATCAGCCCAATCATAATGATAACAAATAAGTTTCAGTCAAATACACAGTAAAATCATCAATCGGGATGGATCCAGTCACAATCCCTAGTAGTAAAAAACCCCACGCTCTTCATTGAGCACGTGCCTCACCTCAATATAGCACTACGATGTACAATCCGGGGTTTCAAATCCTCAGAACATCATTTACAATCACTACTCACCTCGAACCAGCTAAATCCCTAGCCCGCGACGCCTTTGCCCTTCGAATTGGCCTCCACGCGCGTCGAATCTATCCAAAATCAGATCTAATATGTCACAATATGCTGGGGTAACAAAGCCCAATCGAAACAGATCGGAAAATACCATGAAATTATGAAATTAGCAAAACCCGAGCCCCGACCCACTTCTCGAAGCTCAAAAATTTTCACATCAACAGGTTCCCTATCTCCCAACGACTTCGACCATAGCAATACTATCGAATTCTGACATCGGATCAACCTCCAAAACTTTAAATCTAAACTTAAGGATTTTTCACAAGTCTTCAAACTTAAGTCACCAATTAAATACTAAATATAGCGACATATTGGGGTAATTTGACCAAAGTTGAGTTAAGAACACTTACCCCAATATTTTCCTTGAAAGTCTCCCAAAAATCGACTCGAAATTAGCTTCAATCCGAGCTATATGGCTCCAATTATATTTAAGATGGCGAAAATCCCCTCCTTTAAGAATTTGTCCAAGAAAGTCTCCTTTGGATATAGTTTTTGAGGTTGATTTTGCTGTGGTTTAGGGTGTTTTGGAGGTGTTTCTCTTAGATGGTAATGATAGTGGGTTTTTCATGGCCAATGGGTACTGGTTTCTATTTATAAAGGGTCAAAAATCGGGACAAAAACGCCCCAGTCGGATTTTAAATGCGACCGCATATCGGACCATATCCAACATGCGGTCCGCATCTTCTCTATGGCCATCGTAGGTCGTAACCCTAGCCTTCACCGCAGTTCAGTGTGAAGCATGGTTTGCGGTCCACAGGTCAAAAATGCGATCGCATTCTTGACCGCATTTTTGACGTTGATTTTTACCCAGAAATATATCCCCGTCTGCGGTCTCAGTGTGGTGGATATGTGGTCCGCATTGTGAAAATGCGACCGCATTCTTGACGTCATTCTTTGCCCAGAAACTGTTTGGGTCTGTGATCTGGGTGTGTAGTTCGTGGCTCGCATACTGGGTTTGCGATAGCATATCCCGCTCTGCGATGTCTCTTTTCTCTTTTACAAAATTGCAACTTCTGGTTTTTTTACAACTTTTTCCAAGGGCGATACAATCCGTTTAGCCACCCTAAACTCACCCTGTGCCACTGGGACCCCAACCAACTATGCCAACATATCCCATAACGTTATTCGAATTTGTTCTAATCTTTGAAACGCTCAAACAACCTCTCAACACCAAATTCCCGTTGGATTCAAGCCTAAGAATTTCAAAATCTTCTAAGTTACTCTTTTAATCAAAAACCCAGTCAGACCATGTCCGAATGACATGAAATTTCGCACACACATCCCAATTAACATAACGAAGCATAATAGGTAGAAATGGGGAAAACGGAGCGGTAACTCATGAGACGACTGGCCGGGTCATCACAGTATTAGCGTATGCTCTATGTAATATGATTATATTGTCATTGTGCATTTTGTGTGTATGAGTGTATACTCGGTGATTTTTTGTTAAAAAAAAATTAAATGCACCATTGAAAGACGTTGAAGCTTGAAATTTATAAATTGGATTTTTTGACTAGGAAGATGGAAAGAATATACTATACACTATAGGAGAGTCAAAGAATAGGCCTGTTGGAACTATATCAAGATTTGAATGACAAGGAATATCCAGTTTGTAGTGTTTAGATCCGATTTTGACTTGAATGTGTTTGAAATATTGAATGGAGGTTGTGGCTAGATTTTGGGTCAACTTGGTGGAGGTTTTGGAGTAGATTTTTAAATTTTGGGTTGAAAATTAAGTTAAACTAGCGAAGAAGATAAATTTGTATTGTATATGATATATACCGGGTTGGTGTCATAGGGGACTGAGTGTTTTTCCGGAAGGAATGAACCAAATCTCTATGATACCATGTTAGTATATGATATATAAGCATGTGTATCATATAGGACAGAGTGTGCTTCTTCTATAAGGAATGAACCACACCTCAATTATACCGTATTAGTATATAATATATAATTATGATTAAACTAATATTATATAATTAATTACAATAGTATACTATTACAATGTACAGTATAATGTACAATATATTGTATAACGAAGAACACATGAAATCATTTTGACATATTGTATGCTATTTTGGTATACAATATGTAATTCAATAGTATATAGTTTACTGCAATAGTATATTGTTATAATATATAATATAATGTAACAGCATACTATTATAGTATAAAATATAATATAACAGTATACTACAATAATTACGTTTTTTTTTTTTCAAAAAATTCAATTGGTCTTTTTTCAAGTTTTCAATGAATTTCTCATGTTTATTCCAATTTTTTTCCTAAATGAATTGTTTGATGGAGTTTCATGAAAATATTATTCACTATATATGGAGTAGATGTAGGAATAGACGTAAAACAGTAGAGTGTGTGTGTGTCTATATATATATATATATATATATATATATATATATTTTATAATAATAGCCACTTTGTTATACTAATATATCATTCTGTATAATGATATATAATTTTGAATCCTATATCCCAGAAATATTTATAGAAATACACATATTTCTTTTTAAAAAAAAGAGAGAAATAAGATATGTGAAGGTGCAAAACAACCACAGGAAAAGAGAATGTGAAGGTGCAACAAGGTCAATTGGTACTTAAGGAGAATGTTGGAAATCAGTTACAAATTTGAGAATCTAGGTGTGATGATCCTGTAATCCTGGCTGGGAAGACATTCGGTGACACTAGTGGTATTCTAGCTAAGGGTATTTTTGTCAACCAAAAGGGACAAAGGGAGCTGGGAGTGATTGTCAAGAATCATGAACCTAAGCCATTGGTACATCAAGTGGTCGATGCTGAGCAGATCGAGCAAGAACAATTAAGGGAAGACATTGATGAAGGGTCAACTACAGCCAACTTTTAGCATACAGCACAAAAGGGAGATCTATCACCTAGAAGTTTTGACAAGAAGAAGTCAGGAACTAAACAAGCAAGGAAACAAAAGGAGAAAATTGTACCTGTTAGGATACAACAAAAGAGGAGTGTGATCTCTAATTCCAAAAAATGTCTACAACTAATGCACTAACTTGGGATATGAGGTCAGTCAATACTCAGAAAGCTTTCTAGAGGTTGATTAACCTTCATAGAAAGCATAATTTCTACCTGATTAATCTTATGGAGCCGTGGAAAGACATCAACAACTTGGAGGTATATAGGATGAGATTGGGAATTCACACTGCCCTAGCAAACATGAATGGGAAGATACGGGCCTTTATTGATGAGAACATTGAGGTGCAGATCATGATAGATATGGAACAACTTACACTCAAATTGTTTCATAGAATATCGGGTAAACATCTGATTGTAATATTGGTTTATGCCAAGTGTGACGCACTAGAGAGAATTGAGCTATGGTATCCACTTTATTACATAGCTTCTGACATGAAATTACCTTGGCTTGTTAGAGGTTATTTTAGTGGCATTCTGTCCAAAAAAGAGAAGTATGGTGGTCTGCCTGTTTATCTTGGTGAAGTTAAAAATTTTGCTCATTATATAGACATTCATGATCTATATGATATTCGATTCAAAAGAAGCCTATATACATGGTGGAATGGAAGGTAGGATGATGTTTTCATTTTCAAAAGATTGGATAGGTATCTGGTTAATCAACAATATCTGGACTTGTTTCCAGCTTTGGAGGTTGAACATCTTATTAAATTTGGATCAGATCATGCCCCTCTTTTATTGTCATGTAATGTGAATACTATTCAAGTGAAGAAACCAGTCAAGTTTCTTAATTTCTGGACAACACATGAGACCTTTTTAGATGTGGTGAAGGAACATTGGAAGACTGACATTATGGGAAACCCTTTCATAGTATTTCAACACAAACTAATGAATGTGAAGAAAGCGTTGCCTATTTGGAGTAAAGTAACTTTTGGAGACATTTTCAAGAAAATAGCATCATTAAAGGATGTAATTAAAGTCCAAAAGGTGGAGTTTGAGCTTAATCCAACCGCCAATGATATAGCAAAACAACACAAAGTTCAAGCTGATCTTACAAGGTATTTACACTTAGAAAAGGAGTTCTACAGGCAAAAGACAGTGATGCAGTGGTTTCGAGATGGTGATAGAAAATACAAATTCTTCCATGCACATATTAAAGGGAAGAGGAAGAGATTACAAGTATCCAGAATCCTAGACAACAATGGAAATTGGCTTGAAAATTAGGATGATATGGCAAAGGAGGCAGTATAATTTTTCAATGCTCAATTCACTGAAGATAGGGTGCATACAAATTTTGATATTGTGAATCACATCCCAAAAATGATCACTAAAGAGCAAAATACTAATCTGTGGGTAGAACCTATAATGAAGGAGATGAAGAATGCTATGTTTGGCTTAAATGAAGATAGTGCTAGTGGGCCGAATGGTTTCACTGGCCAATTTTATCATGTGTGCTAGGAGGTAATAGGTGAATATGTTCTCAACATAATAAAAACCTTCTTTTTTAGTGCTGAGTTGCCTAAGTTCATAACTCATTCAAACCTTGTTCTACTACCTAAGAAGAAGAATGTGGCAACCTTTTCTGATATGAGGCCAATAAATTTGAGTAATTTCTCAAATAGATCTTATCAAGAGTTCTTCATTAGAGGTTGGTGTAGTTGCTTCCTACCATAATATCTCCAAACTGGGCTAGATTTGTTAAAGGTAGGAGCATTGTGGAGAACATATTGTTGACACAAGAAAAAGTCACTGACATAAGAATGAGGGGCAAGCCATCTAATGTAGTGATCAAGCTTGACATGGCCAAAACTTATGATAGAGTTTCCTGGCTATTCTTCACAAAGGTGTTGAGGCAAATGGGGTTCAGAGATGTCTTCATTGATACAATATACATGTTGGTATCCAATAATTGGTATTAAGTGCTATTGAATGGGCAAGCTAATTGCTTTTTAAAGTCTACTAGAGGTATCAAACAATGGAATCCTCTATCACCTACCTTATTCATATTCGCTCCTGAAGTTCTTGGATGAGAATTGGATGCTTTGTTTGACAATCTAGTCTTTATTGGATTTGGGATGCCAATATGGATTAACAACATCAATTACCTATCGTATGTTGATGATACTATTATCTTTAGCTCATCATATTATGGAGCTATACAATTGATTGTGAAAGTGTTGGAAGACGATAAGGCAACTTCTAGAATGAAAATGAATAAGTAAAAGATCATCATTCTACATGCATGAAAATGCACCTCCTGAAGAAGCTAATACAGTGCACTTGATCACCAC
The DNA here is from genome assembly GCA_002018475.1 of Nicotiana obtusifolia. Classification (NCBI taxonomy): domain Eukaryota; kingdom Viridiplantae; phylum Streptophyta; class Magnoliopsida; order Solanales; family Solanaceae; genus Nicotiana; species Nicotiana obtusifolia. The sequence goes on along the minus strand of MCJB01000947.1, from coordinate 202,674 downwards.
ATTTCAAAGACATACATTCCCTTTTACGTATCTTGGGTGTCCTACTTTTTACAGTAGAAGGCAGATGGAGTTTTACAAGGGTATCATGTTCAAAGTACAGGGGAGACTTCAATCTTGGAAAGGCAAACTTCTATCTATAGGAGGAAGGACAGCGCTAATTGCTCATGTACTGGAGAGTATGCATATTCATCTACTATCTGCTATGAATCCACCTAAATATGTGATAAATGAATTGCATAGGCTGTTTGCTAGGTTCTTTTGGAGCAATTCTGGAAATGGATAGGCTAGACATTAGGCATCATGGGATATATTATGCTTGCCTAAAGATGAAGGAGGCATTATTTTTAGATCTCTTCATGATGTGTCCAAGGTATTGTTTGCAAAGTTGTGGTGGAATATTAGAACAAAAGATACATTGTGGACTACTTTTATGAGAAACAAGTATAGTAAGAAGATCAATGAAGTCCTAGTTCCTGGGAGAACTAGATCTCATATGTGAAAGAAGATGCTTGAGATGAGGGATCTATATCATGCCACAGGTCCAGACAATTGGTGTGATGAATCAATAACTCCTGTTAGTGATGTGGTGGTTGATCGGAGCTATAATGAGGAGCTTTTGATAGAACTTCTTCCAGATGAACTAGATAATAACACTATGAAGAAAATCACACCACCAAACAGTCCTGAATTGAAGGGTAGGGCATTTTTGCAATTGGAATCCAAAGGACAATTCTCAATGAAGACTGCTTGGCAATATATAAGGAAGAGGAAACATGAGAACATGCTTTATAAGTATATATGGGTGAAGGGGCTACCTTTTTCTTTCTTCATGTGGAGATTATGGAAAGCTAAACTACTACCGGATGATTACATGAGAAGAATGGGGTACTTTATGCCATCAAAATATTGGTGTTGTAGGAACCGTAGTGAAGAAATCCTAGCTCATATTTTCCTGAGGTCTCCAGGAGAAATGTTCTTATGGAAGTAGTTTTGTTTACCAGCAAGGATTAATATTGATGGAAATCATATAATACAGGTGATAAATGGGTGGTGGAGAAGGCCAGGCAACATAAGCTTGAAGACATCCTACCAAGCTATTCCAGCCTTGATTGTGTGGAATTTGTGGAAGAAAAGAACTTCTGGAATGCATGGGAAAACTTTCTCTATTCATAGATTGATTTTTTAGTGTGTATAATGACCTTCATAGATTATTGAGATGAGAATAATATCCTTCTCAGGGTTGACACCAAACTGGCCAGACTTGCGTGACAAACTACAACAACACATTCTAAGGTTGAAGCATATAGAAGGGTCTTGTGGCAATTACCTCCGATTAGATGGTCGAAATGCAACATTCATGGTGCATGTAGAGATATAAATGGAAGGGCCTCTTATGCATTTTGCGCTAGAGATGGCATTGTTAATTTAATATATGCTCAAGCAGAGGAGATTTTTGAGGCCACAAACAACACTGCTAAAGCTAGAGCCATCCTTGAAGCTCTAAGGTACTTAATTAATTCTCTTCTTCCTCCTTGTGTGATTGAGACTGACTCTTTATTGATAAAACGAGTCCTTGATGATGTGTGAAAATCCCCTTGGAATATTGGTACTTTGGTGAAAGAAATTAACAGATTAAAGGCTAGGTGTGTAGTTGATATAGCTTATGTACTTAGGGAAGGAAACCAATTAGCGGATCATCTTGCTAATATGATTCTGGACAGTAATACTATGGTCCAAGCTCCTTCATTTGATGAACTTGATGTTAAAGAGAGAAAAATCTTGAATAGTGACAAGTTACGATTGCCCTACATTAAGGTGAGAAATACAAAACCTCAATTGTAATGATGGTGAATGGTGTGGATAAGAAGGCGATGGTGTATGTAGGTATGATGATCTGGATATTGATGATGTTTATTGAATGGCAAAGGGTAAGGTCTGGCGATGGGAATCATATTGATCTTCCTACTAAAAACCTTAGGGAGGAGAGTAGGGAGGCGTTTTTCACTATCTTTTTTTTACTATTTTGCAGGTAGAAATGAGCAAGCTAGATTTTATGTTTTGGCCAAACCTATTAGGGTGGTATTAGAACCTTGGGTGTTCATTCCCTATAGGTTTAACCATTGCATAGCTTAGCTCCATGTTGCATCAACTTGACACTTGAAGAAGCCTCAAACTGGGTAGCTAATAGAATGTCATTGTGACTTCTTGTGCACTAATGGAGAGTCGTACAACATTTCTTGTCATGATTATTGCTTCTTCACCTCTTTTATGGCTAGAGAATAAAGCTTCAACACTACAAATAGAAGCACAATGACTGGAAATGCCCGTATGAAGAGAACATTGCCCAAATTTCACATGCTAGGGCATCGGATTTGTAATGCATTTGCGGGCTATTTTAATGCATTTTGGATGAGTTGCCATACACATTCAACTAGTACGAAACATCAGGAAGGTACATATGATGGATTCTCATACATTGATGCAGGGATTATTCACGACTTATTGATGACATATCACAAGGTCCACAAGAATGCCTCAAACTGGATAGTGTCAATTGCACATGATTTGGCAAGCTTGTATATAGATAGTGATAGTTGGTTTGGACATCAAGATGTGCAATTTGAAGCGTTTGGCTTTTGGTATTACATGGACTCATGCGTGAAGTCTAGCGAATTCTGCAAAGCTTGCTTGGTACACAAATTGGGATTATACCATTCATGGCATCACCGTGTTGCACCGCGTCCTTAAGGACAAGCGAATGGGGATCATCATACTGGTGCACCTTGATGCACTCAAACAATGACGACCGTGACACAACACAAGAAAGAACCATGCTAGGCTCCGAGATATCCAACCTCACGAATTTGTTGGCCAGGGCTTGAAAATCCAAAGTTAACGGTCTCTCCCCAGCTGGAATGAAAGCAAGACTCCCCATGCTCTCCGCCTTCCTACTCAAAATGTTGGCTACCACATTGGATTTACGGAATGATAAAAAATGGTAATATCATAGTCCTTTAGTAGCTCTCACTACCTCCGATGCCTTAAGTTTAAGTCCTTTTGTTTGAATAGGTGTTGGAGACTCCGCTAATACGTGAACACCTCACAAAATACACTACAAAGATAGTGCCTCCAAATCTTAAGTGCATGAACAATAGCTGCTAACTCCTAATCGCACACTGGGTAGTTCTTCTCATTGGGCTTCAACTTACACGAATCATAGGCAACCACTCTACCATCCTGCATCAAAACACACCTAGTGCCAATCCGTGCAGCATCACAGTAGACTGTATATAAACCCAATGCGGAAGGCAAAACCAAATTTAGAGTTGTGGTCAAGCTAGTCTTGAGCTTCTTAAAGCTCTCCTTACACTCGTTTGACCACCTGAATGATGCATCCTTCTGAGTCAATTTGGTTAATGAGCTGCAATGGACGAGAAACCTCCACGAAGCATCGACAATACCTAGCCAAACCTAGAAAACTCCGGATCTTAGTAGCAGTAGAAGGTTTGGGGCAACTCTGAGCTGCCTCAATCCTCTTTGGATCCACCTTAATCCTCTCAATAGACACCACATGACCCAAGAACGCCACCGAGTCTAACCAAAACTCGTACTTAGAGAACTTAGCATATAGCTTCTTCTCCCTAAAGTTTGGAGCAAGATCATTCGGTGATGCTCATGCTCCTCCCAGCTGCGAGAATACACCATTAAATCATCAATGAACACTATGAAGAAAGAATTAAGATAAGGCTAAACATGCTATTTATCAAGTGCATGAACGATGCTGGGGCATTGGTTAGCCCAAAAGACATCACCAAGAACTCATAATGGTCATAACGAGTCTTGAAAGCCTTAAAGGGACATACGAAGCCCTAATCTTCAACTGATGGTACCCTGATCTCAAGTCAATCTTCGAGAATATCTGAGCACCCTGAACCTAATCAAATAAATCATTAATATGCAATAGTGGATACTTGTTGATGAAACTCTTATCAAGCAATTTCTAAAGGTGTTCCTTTAAATCCTTCAACTGAGCTGGAGCCATGCGGTACAGTGGAATAGATATAGGCAGATTGCCCGACACCAATTCAAGCCCAAAATCAATATCCCTATCGGGTGGCATGACCAGTAGGTCTGCTGGAAATACATCTCGAAACTCCCTAACTACCGGAACTAACTCAACGGTAGGAGTATCAACACTAACATCCCTTACAAAGGCTAAGTACGCCAAACATATTTTCTTTACCATTTACTGAGCCTTCAGACAAGACACCACCCCTCCAAGAGCATGACCTAAGGAACCTCTCCACTCCAACCTTGGTAACCTTGACAAAGCCAATGTCACGGTCTTAGTGTAACAATCAAGAATAGCATGATAAGGAGATAGCAAATCCATACCCAAAATCACATCAAAATCTACCATATTAAGCAACAGAAGATCAACCCTAGGCTTGTAGCCCCAATTGTGACCAAACAAGAACGATAGACACGGTCCACCACAGTAGAATCTCCAACGGGTGTAGATGTATCCAAAGAATCACGAGACATCTCCAAATATGAAGCAAAATAGAATGATACATATGAATAAGTAGAAACCAGATTAAATAAAACTGATGAATTTCTATGACAGACCGGAACAATACCTGTAATGACAACATTAGATGCAATTGCCTCAGTCCTACCAGGGAAAGCATAACTACAGGCTTGACCCCCCCTCTAGGACGCCCTCTACCCACTTGTGCTCCATCTCTAACTTGCTGTGCAGGTGGTCTAGTAACTAGAGCTGGAACCATAACTTGGGTACCCTACTGATTTGCACCCGCCTAGAGTCTAGGACATTCTCACCATGTGCCTAGTGTCCCCACATTCAAATCAACCTCTCGTTTGAAGTGGCTACAAGAACTGTCCGGGACGACTGCAGTAACCACTGTAAGAACTCTGTGCTGATGGTGAACAAAAAGATGACTGCTGGGTGCAAGTGCTCTAAGACCCATGGGTAACTGGAGCACCACGTTAAGCTTGAAGGGCAGAATGAATTGGTCGACCGATAAAATTTCTACCATGACGTGCCCTGCTCCCAAAAATATGGACGAGTAGATCCTCCAGGTCCACGAGACTTCTTAGCCTCCCTATCCTCCATCTCTAGGCTGCGGATGCGCTTTAACCTCTTGGAAATCTCCACAACCTGATGAAATGGGTCTCAGTCTCAAACTCCCCTGCCATCCGAAATATGAGGCTGTAGGCGAGTTCCTCAATAAATCTATGGACTCTCTCTCTAAAAGTGGAAACCAAAGAAGGTGCATGACGAGATAACTCTGTAAACCTCATAGCATACTTGGACACAATCAAACCCGCATGGCACAACTACTCGAACTCACTGCGCAACTCATCCTTATGGGTTTGTGTAACAAACTTTCTCAAGAAAAGATCAGGGAATTGGGACCAATTAAGTGGTGTTGTGCCAGCTGGCCTGCTCATCTCATAAGTCTACCACCTTCTATATGGCGGCCCCATCATCTAAAAAGTAGTAAGGTCATCCCGTTCGGCTCCACCACACCCATAGTACACATAATGCGATGACACTGATCCATGATATCTTGTGCATCCTCAAAAACCTTCCACTGAACTAGGGAGGATGGAACTTCTAGAACCTCTCCAAACTCCTCTGCCCCTCAGCTGACACAACTGGCCCTACCTCGGGCTGAACTACAAATACTGGTTGTACCGCCGGCACAACACCTTATAGCTAATAAGCATGAGCTGGCTGCTCTGGTGCACGGGCAGCGGGAGTCTAAGCTACTCCCCCAACATGTGAAGTAGCCAGTGCAATTGGAATCGATTTTGCCTGAGCCATACCAAAGTTGACTACTTTGCTCGACTTTGGTAAGAGGATTGATGTATTTTTATGCCTTACTCTTCTTCACTTTGTGAGACCTCCTGACACTTTGTATTTTGATGTTGTTATTGTTAATAAAAAATACCACTAAACGCCCAGCTTAATGGTATACTAGCTTTTAAAAAATACACTATATAGGATTTTCTTATAATTGATATAGAGACAGAGAAAACTATGAAACAAAGAAAGAAAAAAATACTTTATTAATTATATCATTTTTTTAAAAGTAATTAAATAAATAAAAACTATATCAGTTACTTTTTATTATATAAAAAGGGAGAAAAAAATAAAGAAGAAGGATCAAAAGAGTGCATGAAAACAGATTGTGGAGAACAAATTAAAAAAATATAAATCAAATTATAAAATAATTCAGGTGGTAATATTTGAATAACTCTTCCAAATCAAATATGATTATAAGCTCTAGAATTAAAGGATGAGACCAACTTAACTCTACTGTCACGATCCCAAATCCCACCTCAAGGATGGTGATGGCATCTCATCCCTAGGACTAGATAAGCTAACACATGCCGAGTTATTAATAGATTTAAACTGTTTAACCATTAAATAAAATCTGATAAATGACATAACATAGCTGAAAATGATCATTTAATCATACAATCCAAAAATCGGTAGTACGGAGTCATAAGCACTACTGAGTCTACTAGATATATCTAATGAGAACATTGTTCTGGAATGAAGGTAAATAGTAGTAATGAAAGAAAATAGAAGGTGACTCCGAGGCCTACGAGCGGAATGATAGGTATACCTTGAAGTCTTCTCAAAAACTCAATAGCTATCTAACGCTGGCACATTCGGAAGTACTTGGATCTGCACAAAAATATACAGAAGCGTACTATAAGCACATCACAGCGATACCCAGTAAGTATCAAAACTAACCTCAGTGGAGTAGTGATGATATTCAATTCAAGATACTTACTAAAGCAAATAACTTGTGCAGAATATATAGCTAATAATGGTAAATCAAAGTAATAAATACCAAGGAAGGGAAATCATATGATAAAACAACAAAATAATACAAGTACAGATTGTGATGACCCGACAGGTCGATTTCCGTATTATCCCTTATATTTGTGTTTAGAGACCTCTTATAGCTTCATTAGTCGTTAAATGAATTGTGTGCGTGGTACGCGTTTTTCGAAACGTTTTTATGTGAAATTTTCAAGAAAATGTGATTTTTGGATTTAAAAACAACTTGAGTTGGCCATGGTAAATAATCTTGGTAAATGACCTCGGATCGGTATTATGACGATTCGGGTAGGTTCATATGATATTTTTGGACTTGTACACACGTTTGGTTGGGGTCCAGGGTGAACATAGCGAGTTTTGACGCATTTTGTGAAAGATTGTGAAAAATGAGTTTTCAGGTTGAAATCTTGAGTTTCGAATTGGTTTCAGACCATTCTTAGACTTGTGGAACTGCTAGTTTTTTATCTGGTGTCCAAAGCTTCGTGATCCCAAAGGGGAAAATTAGAGCTGGGGCTGGGGCTGGTTGTTCTATGCGAACTTGAGCCCCAGGCTCGCAAATACGAAGTCTTGGAGGGACAGACCTCCGTAAACGCAGCCGGCCACTCGCGAACACGTAGTGTTGGGGATAGTCTGGGGAGCGCTGATGGCTCTTCTTCACGAACGCTAACCATGGGTCACCAACATGGAGGCTTGACTGGGAAGCAGCCTTCGCGAATGTGAAGGCCAAAAGGCATGTGTTCTTCGCGAATGCGTCAGGTGCTTTGCTAACACGAAGGACACCTGAAGTGCAGCTGTTTTAAAAGCTGAAAGTTGGGATTATTGCATTCAACACCATATTTAAAAGCTAGAGCTCAGACTATAGAAGATTTGGAGGAGATTTTCATCCCAACTTCATTGGTTAGTAAATTTTAACTAGTTTTGATGTATTTTCATAATCACCCATTGATTCTTTTAACCTTAATTTATGAATTATATAGTAGAAATTAAGGTTTTTGGGTAGAAATTAGGAAATTTGCCAAATTTTGATTTAGACCTCAAATTGAGGTAAGATTTTGAAACAATTCACATAAACGGTACCTAATTATTTGTACGAATCTCGAGTTTTGACCATGCGGGACTGGAGTTAACTTTTGTTGACTTTTTCTAATTTTATTAAAGATTGAATCTCTTTTACTTGTGGGTAGTTTTGAAGCTTATTTTGAATTGCTTGGACTATATTTGGTTGGATTTGATTGGTTCGGAGGCTAATTCTAAAGGAAACGTCGTGATTGAGTGTTTATTTGATTGCGGAAAGAGGTAAGTGTCGCAATTAACCTTGACTTGAGGGAACTAGAACTTGATTGGCTTATTTGCCACTTGATTTATGTGTGGAGATTGCATATATGCAAGGTGACAAGTGTATATGAGTAGTCACGGGTTAAGCATGCGTGTTAGGACATGTATTTATTTTTTTCAATTATTTCACGCCTTCATGTAATCCCTGTTATTACTTGTTAAATGCTTTAGTTGCTACTTTCCTTTACATCTTTACTTCCCTTTTGACCTTTTGTGTTAATAGATAACTACTTTTATGCGCTTTATGTCTTTAACTATGTAGTTCTTTATTGTATTTCATTTGAGATATGTCGTAGTTGGTTGTAGATGTATATTTATATTATTATTGTGTGGGATGGGGGTGCACGCCGTAAGGGTTATTGATATTATTGTGTGGGATCGGGTTGCATACCACAACGAATATTGGTATTACGATTTGGAATGGGGTTGTGTGCCGCAACAGTATTTATATTTATAATGTGGATTGGGTTGCGCGCCACAACGGAGAAGATTTGTTATATATATGTGTGTGTGTGTGTTGATCGGATTGGTGCCACAACGGAGAAGACATATTTAACTGTTTGAGCTGTTGTTTTCCGTATCCGTCTTGTATTGAGAAGATTAGACTTTGATGTTATTCTGGGGCTCTCTGTTATATTTTCGGTTTTTGTTTTCAAGTAATAGTTGTTTTCTCTGTTTTGTCGTTATTTCCTTTATATTCCTTTAGGTATATAATAGGTTCCTTGTTATAGCCTCGTCAATACTTCGTCGAGGTTAGGCTCAGCACTTATAGAGTACATGGGACCGGTTGTACTCATGCTACATTTTTGCACTTCTTGTGCCGATTCTGGCATTTTTCCCAGCAGCATCTAGTGGAGGCTCGCTTAGATTAGCTTTCTTTCATGGAGACTTGAGGAATATCAGCACGACAATCGCAGCCCTGAAGTCCCCTTCCTTATCTTGTTCTACTATTTATTTTGTTTCTAATAGTTGTATTTTATTCAGACATTTGGTTGTAGCACTTCTAATATGGTCTTGTACTTGTGACACCAGATTCCGGGTTTTGACTAGTCAGCGTTTGGGGTATTATATCTATTCTGGATTTCTACAGCTTTATTTCTTATTAAATTGTTTTCAAATTAGCTTTAAAATGATTAGTTGTGTAAATCTTGGCTTGCCTAGAAAGTGGATATTAGGCTCCATCACGACCCTGCGGTTAGGATTTCCTCGGTCTCACGAGTCAAGAACAAGCTTAGTAGAGTCTGGAGGATCGGTACAGAGACGTTTGTGCTTATTTTCTAGAGGCTATAGAGATTTAGAAAAATTTCATTTCTTTCTTTCTCTATCGTGCAGCTTTATTCTATCACAGATGTTTGAACCATTCTATCCTTGTCCTCTCACAGATGGCAAGGACACGCACAACATTCACACCGGAGCCAGAGCCGGAGCCCCAAGTTGCAGCACTATATGAGTAGGGGCCGGGGCCGATGTCGAGCCAGAGGCAGGGGCAGAGCTCAGCCTAGAGCCCTCGCAACAGCACCTATTTTAGAGCTTCAAGTCCAGGGGGAGGAGGATATCTCTGCTCCAGCCGTACAAACTGGAGTAGCTCAGGTCCCCGAGGGGTTCATATCCACTTCTGTACTTCAGGACGCTCTAGTCCGCTTAGTTAGCCTTATGGAGAGTGTGGCTCAGGCTGGTGCATTTCCTGTAGCACCAGCCATTTCTCAGGCTGGGGGAGGAGCCCAGACTTCTGCTACCCACACTCCGGAGTAGATGGCTCCTATACGTCAGACTCTGCCGATCCCCGCAGTTGGAGTAGTTCAGCATGTCATTTCTACTCAGCCCATGGAGAGGCCCGTTATGTCGTCAGAAGAGTTGAAGAGATTGGACAAGTTCACTAAGTTATTTTCTATTCACTTTTGTGGAACACCTTCTGAGGACCCACTAGATTTATTGACCGTTGCCACGAGGTGTTGGGAACATGGGTATAGTGGAGTCCAATGGATTTGACTTCATGTTATCTTAGATGTATGGCTCCGCCAAGAGATGGTGGCAGGTCTATGTTCGAGGTTGACCAGCAGGGTTACCTCCACTCACTTGGGATCAGTTCTCACAGCTATTTTTGGAGACGTTCATTCCTTTTACTTTGAGAGAGGATTACAACAGCTAATTTGAGAGCCTCCAGCAGGGTAGCATGACTGTTACCTAGTACTAAACTAGATTTGTGGATTTATCTCGCCATGCAGTTGTCTTGATCCCTACTGAGAGGGAGAGGGTAAGGAGATTTATTGATGTCCTTACTTTGGTATCAGGCTACAAATGGCCATAGAGACACGAGATGATATTTCTTTCCAGCGCGTAGTAGAGATTTCTAGTTGGATCGAGAGGGTTCATGGTCAGGGCAGAGAGTCGACCTTTGAGACTCGTCATTTCGGTGGTTTCAGTGGTGCTTCATCTGGAGGCTGGGGTTCCTTTGGTAGAGGTCATCCTATCAGGTCGGTCCAGTCAGCACTTTAGGCATCACACGGTGCTTTGGGCAGTCGTGGTTCGTATAGGTCTCGTCCTGAACATCCAACCTACGGAGCACCTTCAGCTCCCATCAGTGCACCATCGATTCAGAGCTATCACAGTGGTTATCCAGGACGTCAAGGTCAGTCTCAGATTCAGCAGCCACAGCAGCCGAGAGATGATTTGAATGTGGAGGTACGGGTCATATCAGGAAGTACTGTCCCAGACTTCAGAGATGTGTGCCACAGCAGGGTTCTCATGCCATGGTTCCGGCTTTCTCCACCACCCGCTCAGCCAGCTAGAGGCGGGGGTCAGGCAACACAGGGTGGTGGTCAGGCCATTAGAGGTGGAGGCCAGTCAGGGAGAGGCCGTCCGAGAGGTGGAGGTCAGACAGGTGTGGCTCAACCCCGTTTCTATGTGTTGACGGCCAATTTTGACCATCCCTTTTAAAATTAATTTACTTATAATTAATAATTTATAATAAATATTTTTAAAAGTATTTTCTATCAGTAAATACCTATTTTTACAAATGAATTAAGTTTTAGTTTTAAAATTAATCACGTAGTATTAATATTATGTAATTACAAATATACTCACTATTTTAAGATTATTGAAATAACTTTTAAATACACTCCATCTCATTCCACTTTGGCAATCCTTGCCATCATCTTTACACCAATCACCACGTGCCATGTCACCCTCACTCACCACTCACAAAACAAACACGCATGCGTCTTAGCCGTTGGTCCATCTGATCAACGGCTCAAATTTAATCTCTAATTTTCTGTTGATTTTTAAACACCCTCCCCAGATATCCCATCCCCACTGTCCAAATTCTCTTAATCTAACGGACACCGAAATTCTCCCAAAAAAAAGATCTTATTCCCTAATATATCAGGGTCGTTGATCTAATGATCCAATGACCCAGGTTCTATCTCCCAACCTTAACCCACAAGACCAACCCTTATTCCCCTAAACCCTAATCATTCAATCAAATACCTGGCCGCCTCCTTTCCCCTTTCCTCTCTATTCTCTCAACTCCCACTCACCCTAATCAGTCAAGAAAACCTTGCACAAATTCGTGCAAGGTCTTAAATCGCCCAGAAAACATTCTATCTGCCTTCATTACCTAGGATTCTCGCTGAATCATTACTCATTTCGCCTTTGAAACTCAAAGCCCCAAATCTGAAAACCCTAACCTAGAGATGAAACTTCAAATCGACTGTGGCTTTTCAAATCCATGGCATGCATGGACATTCGTTCTGCCTCTGCACTAAGAAGCTCATCATTTCTTTCCTTTTTCGCCATTCGATTTCAATAGCCCTATTTGAAGAAGTCATAACAAATGGTGAAACTTCAACTCGCGAGACCTCTTCCTCTGTCTTTTCAAAACAAAGGCGAGTCTAGACGTTTGCTGGCCTCAATGTTGATATTCAACACCCAAAGGTCAAATGCAATGACCTCTGAGTATTAGGGTTCTAAGAAGTGGTCCCTCGCACCTCATCGATTAGCTTCTCTCTTCTTAGGTGAATCCCTAAACGATTTTCCCTCTGTTTCTTTTTGATTTCACTCAATCTTGCTATTATCATCAATCTTTTGTCACTTTCCACTATTATTTTGAATCTGTTGAAACCCTAGAGCCTCAATGGAACTATAAATAGGGCCTTAAGCAATTAAGAGAAATCCTTGTTTGGTCTGCTGTCCTAGAGAAGGTCAGTATACCTTCACCCTACTCTCTTTTAATTGTCTTAACTCGAATGCTATGAACATGCTGATGTCTTCTAATTGTATTAGTTTATAATGTCTGTCACTAGCACTAAAAATGTTATTTTTAGTTTGTGATAAGATGTCGTGATCATTTGTTATGCTCCTAAGTATCTTTAAATGGTGTTGATTGAACGGTATGTGACTTTGATGATTTTTAGACAACCAATATGATTAAACTTCCTTAATGTGATTGAATGACTTCCATGCTTGTCTAAAACATCAAATTTTTTGTCAAAAGTTCTATTGTGACCTTTATCGTGATCTTTATCTCCATACACCGTTTTCCTACATTTTATTGCTATGTAGTCGAGATCACCATGTGATAATCCTAATTAGGAAAAAATTTGAAAGTTCATAGTTTACATCCTTACCATTTAACTAAAACATGAAAAAATATAAGTGTTTAACTGCTTTCTTTCTCTATGTCAATGTTTGTTGATTTTGAGAAAAGCTTCTGAGTTGTCATTGTGACAATCTTGTACTCAAACTAACTGCTGGTTGTACTCATAGGAAGCAGTGTTGTTAGGGTAAATTCTTATCAACTTGAGTGACCCTTTTGCCTATATATTGTTGCTATCAAGTTGTCTTCCATAAAACAAACATAGTTATGGCTATCTTCAAGTTTGACATAAGTGTTCTCATGTCCAGATAAATCCTTTAGTAATATGGTTAAGATAAACTTGTTTGGTACAGTACCTTTTCTGTCTAAAAATTCCTTTGTGACACTACTGACTGAAGCTTACATTCGGCTATTCTCAAGTTGTCTTTCATAAAAACATGGCATAGTCATTCTTGTTATAATTGAGTGATAACTGTTAAACATGACTGCTTCATATGCAGATGCTAATTTTAGCCTATGCACTTGAGTTAAACCTGCTTAGTATAATCCTTTCCTTGTCTATAACTCCCTCTCTTTATGGCGTTGCTGATTTGATTCTATAATAGGTAAAGCTTACCCTACTTTTGTAAGATCATTATAGTATCTGTGCGTAGTTAATTTTAAATGTTCCCTTGTTTGGCTTCCTGATCCCATACTTTTTCTTTAAACTGTACTTAGTCCTCTCTTTATTGCCAATCTAAACTGAATCTGATCCTTAGAAATTATGAGAAGTTCTTATTTGATATTGCCTAAACATAATAGTTTGTTTAAGGCTAATATTTTTATGAATGAGATCATGTTGAGCACCTTAAGAATTCCATATTCAAATCTGTGAATTTATAGTCATATTAAGAGTTTTGATCATGTTTCTGATATCTCTAACAATCTTTGTAAAAGTTGCTAGTTCTAACTATTTGTCCGAACATTTACTAATGCTTTAGAAGGTCTCGAGTAGAATTGTTAATCTAAGTTGTGTGTTCCTTACCTATTCCTTTGAATATGATCCCATGTACTCAGGTCCTTAGTAGTAAAACTTAGTGTTCTATTTCCCTTCATATGTATCTGACTTATTTAATATGTGTATCCTTCATCTGATATTAGAAATGAGGTTATAGAATAATGTTATTTTGTTATCCTTCTGTTAGGAGGAAAAAAATACTTTTGCAGCCGGAGGTATTATGGTATTTAGTTTACATTGAAAGGGCCTCATTGGCATTTAAACCCATAGGAAAAAATGAGTCGTTAGTGGTTAGGGTTATTTGGGAGTGGAGTTTAACTCTAGGTTGGGCTGCTCTACTCGGCACAAGCATTGCCTTGGGCGTTGAGTCCCTCGGGAACTTTGAAGTGTCGGGGGATTCAAAAGGAGTGGTGACCTTAAGTATAATTCTCTCCTTAGCCCCTTAATTTATTGACACTTTTGGTTCTTTAGGGGTTTAGTATTTAATGATAACGAAAGGTTATCAATGTAAATTGTTTGTCATGTTTAAACACCACATGGTATAATTTTCTCGTAAGTGTTTGAATATTGATAGTTTGTTGCATTTTTGCTCCAATTTTCTGTATATGTTTCATACATGGTTGGATGCATAGAACATGTATCTAATGTCCTTCTCCTTCTTTTGGGCATGTACATTTGTTTGGCCCTGCCGAGTTCTTGAGGAATTCAGGCCCAAGCCTAATATTGTTGCATTTTTGATGCCTGAAGTCAGCCGCTGCCTTCCCTTTACTGTCGGGCCTGCCTTCTGAGGCCCAATTTCCAGAGTCCTGTCCTCTTTCCCTAAACTCCTTTATTGTTATCTACTGCTTCGCTAGTTAGTTCACTGCCTTGTTGCATTTTGTTATGCCTTTATTATTATTCTACCTGACATGATACATCACTCATATATTAGATTACTGACTTTATTTTATGCTTTAATGTCTTATAAATCATAGGCAAGCTCTAAAAAAATATAGTACTAAAAGAATTTGTTAGTAATTAATCCCCATTACGCTAATTACATTTGTTTATATCATATTATGTTTCCGGTCACTTAATTTTCTTAAAAAGATTTTGAAACCCAAATTTAGCGCGAAACGGCATCCCACTTTCCAAAGAAAAATCTGGTCTGAATCGCAAGCTTTACTACCAAATAGGCAAATAAGAGTTTTCATAAACTTGCTACAATTGCAATGTGTGGTATTAGCACCTTTAGTGCTCATCCTATTGCAACTGAAGCAAGCACCATGGAACTCCTTCCATGCTATTGTACATAGGATATACACAATGCACTCTTCTCACAGACATTATGCAGCTAACAGACAATTCCACAGCAGCAAAAGCAACAGTAGCAGCAGTAACAGCTCCAGCTGCAGCAATAGCATTAGCAGCATCAGCAATATCTTCAATAGCAGCAGCAGCAACAACAGAAACACCAGCAGCAATATCAACAGCAACAGTAGCAACATAGACAAACATTCATCCTTTCAACAGAAGCTACAGTGGCCACCTTTTGTTAGCTATCTTCAATTATGCTTTCTTTGCTATCAATGCCAAAGCAAAATTGAAGGTTGTTATCACCTGATATTTGATACATCACCTAGACGACTCCCTCCTTTAGCTAGAAGTAGATCCAGTTGTACATGGAGGATGCTACTTCAACCCACTTACTTAGTAGATTTAGGAATACATGTACATTTTTGTATGCTTGACTTAGATTCACTTCACAATGTTTTTGTAACTATGATTGTCTATCAATCTTATAAGATAGACAATCATTACATCATCATAGCTTTCTAGGCATACTTGATCGTTATCCCTCAATGATCAAGATTGTACACATCTTATCTTGGGAGGTAAGGTTTATGTCCCCCTCCATTATTGTACCTTACTTTGTATTTATGAAAATTAACCCTGGGCACACTGCCTAGTGGATTTGAGAAAAGAAACAAAAAGAGTTTTCATAACAAGTGAAGTACCATCGCCCTAGAGGATTTTCAATAAAATGATCTTTCTTCAAGTCTTCGAATCAAGGTATATATTAGGCTTATCCCATTTCATTAGAGTAATATATACACCTTCGTGCCTTAAAAACAAGGAAGTTCCTTCTCACATGCTTTTTAAGTATAAACATCCTAATATCTCATTTCAAAAGGCTTTTTCAAGTATATATACACCAATGCTATTTTCTCTATAATTCATACCCCTTTTAAATTACACCTACCTTTTGTAATAATTATGTCCTAATATATGGTAAGCCATGACTGTAAAACCCTTATTAAGGCATATTACAAATAATTGATTCCAAATCTAGTCTAAGTCCTATGGAGTTACCTCAGGTAGATTTTAAGGGGTACCTAACACCTTTCCCTTAGATGAACACGAACCCTTACACATAATCTCACGGGTTAGCCGACTAATAATGAATATGACTTAGTAATTAAATAGGTAATATTAGGTCACGACTCTCTTTTATCAACAACAGAGAAACCTCAAGTTGAATCTTATTTTGAGTAGTGCAAAATAGGGTGCAACAACATGGCGACTCTGATGGGGATTCACACTTAGGTTCTGACCTTAGCAGACTTCGACTATTTTGGCATCTAGATTTATCTGTACATTGCTCTAATTGTAGATAAAATTGCAATTACGTGCTAACGTGCTTTATTTGCTCTCTATGCTTATTACCATGCTTATTGTTGCTACACTCTTGTCTACTACTGCTTTATATGCACTGTCATCATATTTCTTCCTATCGATTCTTGGGCGTAAACTATCAAGCATAATGGTATGCGAGGTTTGTCTTTTAGACCCCTCCGAACCGTCTTTTAAAACTCTCTATTTTCAAAGAATGGCTTTGTCAGGTCAACTGACATAACTTCTCGCAGCCTTCAGTCCAACTCAAAAGTAGGAAACACTCTACTCTAGCAAAAATAGGTCATACTGCATAAACCTTGGGTAAGTCAGTTCTTGGCACCAACACATAATTAGGAAGGCCACCCTAATGTCAACGGGTCATGCACCCAACGACATGATTTCTGTGAAAAGACAAACAACCTGACAAGACACTTAAAGATCTGAAGCAAACACTTACCAAACATCTTTCTTTTACCCCT
>MCJB01000947.1:101793-185520 GCA_002018475.1 Nicotiana obtusifolia | reverse complement strand
TCCCCCCCTCCCCCCGTGAAAATGGAAATCAACTGAAACATCCCTGATATTAGCATGGTAATGGGAGCGCCACATAAATTGAAGCAGTGGTGGAAGAATATTTGTTGGGAACACAGAGATGAGGTTCGGACGCACTTGGAGGCACTAACCGCTTTGCTGAACATCTAAGCAGACAGGGTGCTCACTCGCCTATTGTTAGAATTTTAGGATCCGGCTAAGGTGATGCTCAAATTTGCCGATTGTGAGTTTGTCACGACCCAAATCCCAAACCCGATCGTGATGGCGCCTTTCGTGAAGACAAGGCCAGCCAATTCGAACCATATCTCATTTTAAGCAGTTAATTTAACAAGAGAACAACACAACATAGTTTAATAGCAGTCATTTGCGGAAAAACATAGTGAACCATCCCAACAACAGCCCAAACCGGGGTGTCACAACGTCATGAGCAACTAATGAAATCCTAATAACAAGATTACTATTACAATATCTCTGGCACAATTGTTTGAAGAAAGTGGAAACAACAAATAAAAGAGATACGGGGCTGCGGATGCCAACAGCTACCTCGTAGTCTCTGAGTCACCGTTCTGACAGTCGTAGTCAATACCTCGGAGCGGAATCAATAACGCCTAAATCAACACACATGGTGCAGGGAGTAATGTGAGTACTTCCAACTCAGTGAGTAGCACATATAAATAATGACTGAAAGTAAGGAAACACGTAAAGCACAAGGCAATGCATAATGAAGCAGTAAATCATTATTTGAAAACAGTAAATCAGTAAGAAATCATTTAAAAATCTTTCCAGCTCTGGTTACCAGTTGCCATTGTTACCAACTGTAACCTACAGTTGTCATTGTTACCAACTGTAATATTCCTGGGCTCAGTATCAATCTCACAGCCCTCGGCCTCATATCACTCAGTAAAACCTCACACCTGGCCCGCGGCCGCACTCAGTCAGAAAATCATCACAAGCCCCTCAGGCATAGTAAAACAGTAGTTCGCATCCCAAACATCATTTCAAATATTGTGTAAATCTCAAACTGAGTAAAAAGTGGCTGAGTTGTACAACAGTGGAAACAACATGACTGAGTTCAAGTAATAAGTACAAATAGTGAGGAAATAGTGATAAAAATCCCCGGAGGGTTCAAACAATTGGCACGAAGCCCAAATATGGCAATCAGCCCAAAACATGATAATATCAAATAGGTTTCAATCAAATATGTAGTAAAAATCATCAATTGGGACGGACCAAGTCACAGTCCCAGTAGTAAACGACCCCACGCTCATCATCGAGCGTGTGCCTCACTTCAATATAGCACTACGATGTGTAAATCCGGGGTTTCGAACCCTCAGGACATCATTTACAATCACTACTCACCTCGAACCGGCTAAATCCCTAGCCCGCGACGCCTTTGCCCCTTGAATTGGCCTCCACGCGCATCGAATCTACCCAAAATCGGAACGAATACGTCACAATTAATTCGATTATGTCAATACAATTTATAGGAATAAATTCCATATGAAAACACTAATTTTTCCAATAAAATCCGAAATTTGTACTTAAATTCGCCCGTGGGGCCCACATCTCGATACCCGACAAAAGTTACAAAATTTGAATACCCATTCCGATACGAGTTCAACCATACTAAATTTACCAAATTCCGATAACGAATCGACCTCCAAATCTTAAATTTTCATTTTTGAAAGATTTTACAAAAATTCCAATTTCTTTCATCAAAACTCGAATTAAACGATGAATATGACCATGGATTTATGAAATATAGTCACTTCCGGATGTAGAATACTTACCCAGTCGAAGCCATGAAGAAATCCTCAAAAATCGCCCAAGAACCGTGCTCCAAAAATCCAAAACGAAATGAAGAAAATGACCATTTTTGGTCCTTAAGTTTCTGCAATCTGGTCATTAAAAGTTTGCTTCTGGTCGCTAAAGGTGTGCACCAGAAAAAAATAGCAATTTTTACTGATACGGAAATAATCATAACTTTCTTATACGATGTCCGAATGATGAATGGTTTATATTTATGGAAACTGGATTCGAAGGGCTACAAATTTTTGGATCATCTCCAAATTCCTTACAGATTACGAGATATAAGCTTCCAAAGTCGGTCATGTGCAGCAGAAATTTCTGCCATGAAATTGCCTGGAAAACAACAGCAGTACCAGCGAACTTTAGTCAATCGTAACTTTCTGTATATATGTCCAAATGATGGATGGTTTATCTTTTTGGAAACTAGATTCAAAGGGCTACAACTTTCATGTTTTGTAATTTTTTGATTCCTTATAGATTACAAGATATGAGCTTCCAAACTGGACTACTCGCACCAGCTTTTCTGCAATTTTTTTCATCTTTTCCAAAGATGAAATAATCCGTTTAACCACACAAAACTCACCCGAGCCATTCGGGATCCCGTTCGGATATACCAAAAAGTCCTAAACATATTATGGACTTAGTCGAAGCCTTAAATCACATCCAATAATGCTAAAAATACGAAAATACCCCAATTCAAGCCTAATGAAACTAACAAATTCCAACTTCTACATTCGACGCCGAAACCTATCAAATCGAGTCCGATTGACCTCAAATTTTGCACACAAGTCATAAATGACATAACGGACCTATGAAGATTTTCAGAACTGGATTCCGACCCCGATATCAAAAAGTCAACTCCTCGGTCAAACTTTTCCAAAAATCTTCTATTTTCCAACATTCGCCAAAATGCGTTGAATTATCCTACGGACTTCCAATTTCGAATCCGAACATACGCTTAAGTCCGAAATCACCATACGAAGCTATAGCAACTCTCGGAATTCCATTCCGACCCTCGGATCAAATTCTCGCCTAACAACCGGAAATCGCCAAAATACAAACTCCACCAACTCAAGCCTGATTTTACACCGGACCTCCAAAACCATTTCCGATCACACTCCTAAGTCATAAATCACCTCCCGAAGCTAACCGAACCATCAGAACTCACATCCGAGCCCTCTAATCCAAAAGTCAATATCCGGTTGACTTTTTCGGTTTAAACCTTCTTGAAAGAGACTAAGTGTTTTGTTTCTTACCAAATCCACCCGCACTCAAACTACTCAACTTGATTACATAAATCACGGCTAACGAAGCACGATAAAGTAGAAACGGGAAAAACGGAATGGTAACTCATGAGACGACTGGCCGGGTCGTCACAGAGTTAGTACCGACATTGGAGGAAGTCATGAGTTTCACGGAGCTGTCGTTCAACAGAAGGAAGCCAATATTGCCAGTTATTATGTCCGGTTACCAGTTCTTGGATGCTTTAGGGTTGGCAAAAATAGGAGTTTTAGAAGTATCACTTTCTCAATGGCACTATTGGGACTATTGGATCTCCCACAAAGAAGGGGTCAGATCAACATTAACCGATTACCTGTGGTTCTGGCGACCTTCCGTGGCAATTTTCAAGCTATTTTGGTGCCGATGGTGTTAGCTGAAATGTTGAGGGCTCTGTACTCATGTGCACTAGGGTATGATTTCTTTAAAGGTTGTAACTGGCTACTTCAAATCTGAGCTATTGAACATTTCGTCACGTGAGAGGGCACCAATGACTACTTTGTGGGCATCAGCAACATGATCTGCAACCACAACGAAAGAATGAGACATTGGATCTCCCTATGTGGGCAAGAAGAGTGGAGGGAAATGCTGACAAACCTAAGTGGGGAATGGATCAACTAGAAGTTGTCCTAGTTAGAGGGGACATATGACATATGACGAGAGCATGATGCCCGACAATCTCCCACAGGAGATCGAGTAGTTGGAGATTCATAAAAAGCCCAACCTCGAAGAAACGAAAGTGGTCAACCTTGGAAGTGAAGCAGACGCGAAGGAAACTAGAATCAGCATTCACCTAGAAACCGAACATAAGGAAAACCCGGTAGAGCTCCTCCGACAGTACATCGATGTGTTTGCATGGTCCTATGATGACCCGCCAGGATTAAGCACCGACATTCTCTCGCATAGACTGCCCACCGATCCTACCACCGGTCAAGCAGAAACCCAGAAAATTCAAACCTAATTTATGTTTAAGGATAAAGGAAGAAGTAACCAATCAGATAGAAGCGAATGTGGTAAGAGTCACCAACTACCCAAGCTGGTTGGAAAATATCGTCCCAGTACCCAAGAAAGACGGAATGATCAAGATATGTGTGAATTACCAAGATCTCAACAAAGCTAGTCACGATTTCCCTCTACCAAATATCCACATCCTCATCGAGAACTACGCGATGCATGAACTGCAGTCGTTTGTGGACTGTTTCGCTGGGTACCACCAAATCTTGATGCACGAGGAAGATGCGGAGAAGAAGGCCTTCACCACACCTTGAGGAGTTTACTGTTATAGAATCATGACGTTCGGTCTCAAGAACGTCGGTGCCACCTACATGAGTAACATGATGACCCTTTTTCACTACATGATTCATAAGGAGATTGAACTGTATGTGGATGACGTTATCATAAATTCTCGAAAGAGTTTAGAGCACTTGGACGATTTGAGGAAATTCTTCGAACGCCTGTGAAGGTATAGTTTGAAGTTAAACCCAACAAAGTGGGCATTCGGAGTCTCCGTTGGGAAGCTATTAGGCTTCATTGTAAGCAGGAAGCGGATAGAGCTGGATCCATCAAACCATTCAGGAATTGCCACCACCAAAGAGCAAGAAAGATGTGATGAGTTTCCTTGGTAGATTGAATTACATCACTTGCTTCATAGTCCAATCCACGGCAATCTGTGAACCCATTTTCAAGTTGTTGAAGAAGGATGCTGCCACAAAATGGATAGAAGAGTGCCAGAAAGCCTTCAACGGAATCAAGGAGTATCTATCAAATCTACTAGTGATGGTTCCGCCCAAACTAGAGAAGCCATTGTTACTATATTTATCAGTCTTGGATAACGCCTTTGGCTGTGTGTTGGGGCGGCATGAAGAAACTCGGAGAAAGGAGCAGGCTATCTACTACTTAAGTAAGAAGTTCACTCCATACAAGGCCAAGTACACTTTGATAGAATGCATTTGTTGTGCTCTGATTTGGATTGCCCAGGCATTATCTGTCAGCATACAATACGCATTTGATATCTTGGCTCGATCCCGCTTAAGTACATCTTCCAGAAGCCGATGCCTACCGAAAATCTAGCTAAACAACAAATTCTCCTAAGTGAAATTGATATTGTTTACATAACTCATAAGGCTATCAAAGGGCAAGCTCTAGCCCACCACCTCGCAGAGAATCCGGTGGATGGGGATTAGGAGCCACTTACCACGTATTTTCCCGATGAAGAAGTATTATTTGCTGGAGAAGATATTGCTGAATCGTACCCTAGATGGAGAATGTTTTTCGATAGAGCGGCAAACTTCAAAAGAGTCAAAGTTGGGAAAGTCCTAATTTCGGAATTTGGGCGGCACTATCCAACATCGGCAAAGATAAGATTCCCTTATACCAATAATATGGCTAAATATGAAGCATGCATCATTAGGATCAGAATGGCAGTTGACATGAACATTAGGGAACTTTTGGTCATAGGGGATTCAGATCTACTGATATATCAAGTCCAAGGGGAATGTTCCACCAAGAATGTCAAGATACTTCCATGTGTGCACTACGTGAAGGAGCTATGCAAGAAGTTCACAAAGATTAAGTTCAAGCATCTCCCTAGGATTCAGAACGAGTTCGCTGACACCCTTGCAACCCTATCTCTATGATTCAGCATCCAGACAAGAACTACATCGGCCCTATCGAGGTAGAGATCAGGGATCAACATGCCTATTTCTTCCATGTAGATGAAGAACTAGATGGTAAACCATGGTATCACGACATCAAGAAATTCTTTGCAACCAGAGAGCACCCGGAGAATGCTACTAATGGTCAAAAACGAGCCCTTAGGAAGCTGGCAAACCACTGTTTCCTCAACGGGGAATTCCTATACAGAAGGACCCCATATTTAGGTTTTGTTGAGGTGTGTAGGCACTACCGAGGCAACCAGATTATTGGAGGAAATACATGCAGGAATGTGCGGACCCTACATAAATGGGTTCACATTAGGCAAGAAGATCTTTAGAGCTGGATATTTTTGGGTATCTATGGAAAGCAACAGTATCCTTTACATGCAGAAGTGTCACCAATGCCAGATTCACGGGGATTTCATTCGGGTTCCGCCATATGAGTTAAATATAATGGGCTCACCCTGACCGTTCGCCGCTTGGGACATGGGTGTGATTGGACCTATCGAGCTCGCCGCATTGAATGGACATCGTTTTATCTTGGTAGATATTGACTATTTCACTAAATGGGTCGAAGCGTCTACTTACAAGGCCGTCACGAAGAAGGTAGTGACAGATTTCTTCCGGAACAACATTGTTTGCGGATATGGGATGCTGGAGTCAATCATCACAAACAATGCCGCTAACCTCTACTGCGAACTCATGAGAGAAATCTGCGAGAAGTTTAGAATCGTCCACCGTAATTCTACAGCCTTAGGACCACAAATGAATGGGGCAGTCGAGGCAGCCAACAAGAATATCGAGAGGATTCTACGGAAGATAGTGAACAATCATAAGCAATGGCATGAAAAACTTTTTGCCTTACTGGGTTATCGGGCCACCATGAGAACATCCACTGGGGCAACACCATACATGTTGGTATACGGCACTGAAGTAGTGATACCCACGGAGGTGAAAATACTATCTTTAAGGGTCATTCAAGAGGCAAAATTAGACGACGGAATGACACGAGTCAAATAGGAGCAACTCATGCTCATCGACTACCAGAACACGATGGAAAGTGCATTTAACAAGAGAGTGAAACCTCACCTATTTGCACCTGGGTACTTGATCTTGAAGAAAATCTTTCCCATTAAGAAGAAGTCAAAGGAAAATTCGCACCAAATTGTGAGGTCCTTATGTGGTTCACCGAACACTGTCGAATGGAGCTCTAATCTTGGCAGACATGGATGTAAGAGTCAATATGAAGCCCATCAACTGAGACGCAATCAAGAGATATTATGTTTGAAGACAATTAGAGTTAGGTTTTGTTGTAACAACTACATTTAATCTAACTTCCCGCGGAGGGATACGTAGGCAACCCACATAGGGCTTGGATTCTCTCCCCCCTTTCTCTTGTAATAGAAAACCCAACTATCACTTTTGTATATTGTTCGGAACTATGCCAACTTGATTTCCTCATAAAGGAATACGTAGCCAGTCCTCATCGGATTCAGTCGTCTTTTGTAATTGAACTACGTTCTGGCATGATTCTATTTGGATACGTAGGAGTCTAAGTCAGACTCTGCCACTTTCATTCTTAATCTCATCATTTTGCATCTGTTGTAATCGACCTACAATTTGACCTGATTCCATTTAGATACGTAGGCTTCCTGAGTCAGGCTCGATCATCTTTATCACATTTTATCATAATCCACGAACTACGTTCAGACTTGATTCCTTTTTAGATACGTAGGAAACCTGAAAGGGTTCGGTCATAACCTTAGGAAAGCCTTGTAATGCATTAGTTCGATTTAGGACGTTGTCACAACAGCAAGCAGCCGCGTTGTCAGAAGCATCACGGAAGATCAACATCAACAAGACAAGGTTCTCAAGAGGATACGCTCGCGTGGAGGGAACCTTTTGTAACATGTCATAATCCGGAACGACGGCATTTGTCTTAACGATTTTAAAAATGTTTTCTAAAACAAATTATATATACAGTAATTTGCTCCATCTACCGAACTTCACAGCACAATCATATCAAAGGCCGGGGCAAACCAACACTGCGGTCGACAAAAACCAACTTCCCCGCCCCCTACTATAAAGTTTTCTTTCAGTGGAGGGTCAATAGGGAGTAAGGAAGCACTAAGACCACACTGGGGCAAATGGCAGATCCACCACTTGCCTAAGATTATCTCTCTTTCGCCTAAACTTGAATTTCTCTGGTACGATTAAAGCTAACCTCTGAATCAGACAGCTGATACGGAAAAACCTGTACATAACAAATCACCTGCTCAAAACAATCGGTTCACCTCGTACAAAATGGACCGTCAGCTTCATCAATTGAAGTCCTGTATATAGCAAACCGCCTGCTCAACTAATCGAAGCACTCTATACAAACGAACCGTCGGCTTCACCAATTGAAGTCTTGTACATAGCAAACCGTCAGCGCAATGAATCGGAGCGCCCTGTACAAATCGAACGTCGGTTTTGTCAATCGGAGCCTTGTATATAGCAAATTGCAAACTTCGCCAACAAAGCAATCATCATCGCCGCTCCGTTGCAACAGATACCAGAATAGATAGTAGCAAACATCGTCACCGATGTTCTGCCAATCGATGGCCGCAACTTAGCTTTGTAGTCAAGATTATCTTTGGTCACGCTTTTATTTCCTTTGCTATTACTTTGAATGTTTTGACATTTTACTCATGCATCTTCAGGCAAGATTACGGTTTAGTCAATCACTCCCAAGCGGAGATTACTTTACATTTCTTAGTGCTAAGCTCTCTCAACAAGAGGAGACACACTCTACAACTCCCAACAATCGGAGACACTTCTCAGTGCAAAGCTCTCCCAACAAACGAAGAAGCACTCTACAAATCAAGCTCTCCCAAAAAGCATAGATAATTTTCAAATGCTCCGACAGCTGCGGAACAGTAGACAGCCTGGCTAACAAATCGAGTCAGAATCAAGTATCCCATCATCTTGATCCCAAATAACAGCTTGCCGACAGCAAGGCATCATAATTCCTATGTCATTTACATCGCATCAAATATATTCTGCATTACAATATATTGGTATATATGTATTTCATTTTTTTTGCAAGAACAAACACCACAGCATGTAAATTTTCTAAGCAGCAGGCCAAACAACAATGCTATGGGGACAGCACACCCATTAGTGGGCCAAGGATCCAAGTTCAAGACAACCAGTGAAACTCAAAATTTTCAAAAAATCATGCCGCAAAATTCAAGCTATCACGAGAGTCCAATCCTTCGTCTCACCGTATCGTCATAATACGATATTGGGGCAATTCATGCGAGTATCGCTTCCTCAAAAGCCTTTACTCCAAAACTACACGAGGCCTTATCCTCACGATGCCTGAGGTATGTAAGCAATTCAAAGCTAAAATTCGGCCCTAATCTCTCCAAATTTCTTCCAAGAATCTTCCTGGAATTTTGCTTAACTCAATCATGCAACTCATAATCTTTATGTCACTCCTGCAATGCATGCCTAAAGTCAGGACAAAATTGGCTTTGGTTTAATTTCATCATCTCCGGTCAAGGAGGGACAACTGTTGATGGCTAATTTTGACCCTTCCTTTTAAAATTAATTTACTTATACTTAATAATTTACAATAAATATTTTTAAAAGTATTTTCTATCAATAAATACTTATATTTACAAATGAATTAAGTATTTGTTCGAAAATTAATCACGTAATATTAATATTATGTAATTACAAATATATTCACTATTTTAAGATTTTTGAAATAACTTTTAAATACATCACATAGGCCTATATAGTTAATTTAATGAATTACTCTTTAATTTTTAGTTAACTAGACTACTATGCTAGAAATTCGAAACTAGTGTTGCAATTTAGAAAACAAAGTATTTTTATAAATAATTAATAAAAATAATTAATAGTTATAATTATTATATTTTTAATGAAAATTGTTAAGTTTATTTAAATTAATTTCAAAAAGGGATTAAAAGACAAAATGCTGCAATTGCTATTCTCAAGTAAAAGGCAAAGTGGCCATCTCTTATATTATTTCCAGCCCAAATGCCAAGCTCAAACGGATCTAACCCAGTCCAAACACCCCATCTCATTACACTTTGGCAATCCTTACCATAACCTTTACACCAATCACCAATCGCCGCGTGCCACGTCACCCTCCCTCACCACTCACAAAACAAAGCATCTTAGTCGTTGGTCCATCTGATCAATGGCTCACATTTAATCTCTAATTTTATGTTGATTTTTAAATACCCGCCCAGATCTCATCCCGAACGTCCAAAATCTCATAATATAGCGGACACTAAAATTCTGCCCCAAAAATCTCTAATCCCTGATTTATCAGGGCCATTGATCTAATGATCCAACGGCCCATGTTCTATCTCCCAACTTTAACCCACGAGACCAACCCCTATTCCTCCAAACCCTAATCATTCAGTCAAAGACCTAGCCGCCTCCTTTCCCCTTTCCTCTCTATTCTCTCAACTCCCATCACCCTAATCAGTCATGAAAAACCCTGTACAAATTCGTACAAGGTCACAAATCGCCTAGAAAACGTTCCTTCTGCCTTCATTACCTAGGATTCTCGATGAATCGTTAGTCATTTCACCTATGAAACTCAAAGCTCCAAATCTGAAAACTCTAACCTGGAGATGAAACTTCAAATCGACTGTGGCTTTTCAAATTCATGGCATGCATGGCTATTAGTTCTACCTCTGCACGGTTCAGCTTGACGAGAGTTTGGCCAATGAGGAGGAGCTGGTGACTATTTTAGACCGGCAGCTTTGAAAATTGAGATCCAAGAGTTTTCCTTCTGTGAAAGTGAAATTGAGAGGTTAGCCGATTGAGGAGGCTATGTGGGAGTCAGAGTCCGATATGTAGAGTACATACCCTCAATTTTTTACCAGTCGAGGTACTTTTCTATGTCTGTTCGAGGACGAACATTTCATTTAGAGGTGGAGAATGTGACGACCTGACAAGTCATTTTGAGTATTAGCCCTTATTTCCATGTTTCAATACCTCTCATAGCTTCATTAGACGTTATATGACTTGTGTGCGTGATCCGTATAGTTTTTTGGAAAGTTTTTACGTGAAATTTACAAGAAAATATGATTTTTAGCTTTAAAAGCAACTTGAGTTGACCACTGTCAATACTCTTGGTAAATGACCTCGGATCGGTATTTTGACGATTCCGGTAGGTTCATATATTTTTTTGGACTTGTACGCACATTTGTTTGGGGTCCGGGGTGATCCGAGCGAGTTTCGGCGCGTTTTGTGGAAGAATGTGAAAACTGAGTTTTCAGGTTGAAATCTTGAGTTTTGATGATCGATTCTTGTTATTTGATATTATTTTGTTGATTAGCGAGCAAATTTTTATGATGTTATTAAACTTGTGTGCATGTTCGGCTTGGAGCCCGAGTCGCTCGGGTGAGTTTCGGACCATTTCTAGATATGTGGAACTGCTGATTTTTCATCTAGTGTACAATGCTTCGTGATCACGAAGCCACTGACGCGATCGAAAAAGGGAAAATTGGGGTTGGGGCTTGTTTTTCTACGCGGACGTGAGGCCAGGCTCGCGAACGCGAAGGCTAGGAGGGAATGACCTTCGCGAACGTGGCCAGCCACTCGCGAACACGTAGTGTTGGGGATAGTCTAGGGGAGGGCTAAAGGCTCTTCATCGCTAAAGCGAACCATGGGCCGAGAATGTGGAGGCTTGGCTGGGAAGAAGCCTTTGCAAATGCAATGAAAACTTCGTGAATGTGAAGGCCAAAAGGAATGTGTTCTTCGTGAATGCATCAGGTGCTTCGCGAACACGAAGGACGCCTAACACCCAACTATTTTAAAAGATGAAAGTCGGGATTATTGCATTCAACACATTTTTGAAAGCTAGAGCTCGGACTATATTGGATTTTGAGGAGATTTTCATCCCAACTTCATTGGTTAGTAAATTTTAACTAGTTTTGATGTATTTCCATAATCAGCCATTGATTTTTAACCTTAATCTACGAATTTCATAGTAGAAATTAGGGGTTTTGTGTAGAAATTAGGGATTTTGCAAAATTGAGATTTAGACCTCAAATTGAGCGGAGAAATTGTTGCGCTGTGAATCTTCTTGATTTTCACTATGGGTAAGGCTGTGTACATCTTACCCTCCCCAGACCCCACTCGTGAGAATCTATTGGGTTTCTTGTTGTTGTTGTAGACCTCAAATTTAGGTCGGATTTCGAAATAAATCACATAGCTAGGCTTGGGGGTAAATGGGTAATCAAGTTTTGGTCTGAATCTTGTGTTTTGACCAAGCGGACCCGGGGTTCAAGTTTGTTGACTTTTTCAAATTTCATTAAAGATTGAATCTTTTTCACTTGTGGGTAGTTTCTAAAGGTTATTTTGAATTGTTTGGACTATATTTGGCTAGATTTTATTGGTTTGGAGGTTAATTCTAAAGAAAAAGCTGTGGTTGAGGGTTGATTAAATTGTGGAAGTATCGTGATTAACCTTGACTTGATGGAATTAGGACTTGATTGGCTTATTTGCTATTTGATTTATGTATGAGAACGACATATGTGCAAGGTGACGTGTGTATATGTGTTGTCACGGGTTAAGCATGCTGGTTGGGACATGTATTTATTGTTTTCAATTACTTCACGCCTTCATTTAATCCATGTTATTACTTGTGAATGGTTTTAATTGCTACTTGCCTTTACATGTTAAATTCCTACCTTTATCCGATACATGCCTTAATTTCTAATTGTTTTCGTATATCCGCGTATTTATTTATTGACTATCTTTGCTTTCTTTGACCTTGTGTGTTAATAGATAGCTATTTTTATCCACTTTATATATTTAATTATGTAATTCTTTTATTGCATTTTATTTGAGATACTTCGCAGTTGGTTGGAGATTTATATTTATATTATTATTATGTGGGAACACCACAACGGTTATTAATATTATTGTGCGGGATCGGGTTGCACACCGCAATAAATAGTGGTATTACTGTTTAGGATCGGATTGTGCGCCGCAACAGTAATAATATTTATAACTGTGTACCGGGTTGTGCAACACAATGAAGAAGACTTGTAATATATATATTTGTGGATTGGGTTGTGCACTGCAATGGAGAAGAAATATTTAACTGTTTGAGCTGTTGTTCTCTGTATCCATGTTGTATTTAGAAAATTAATTTTTGATGTTATTATGGGGCCCTCTGTTATATTTTCACTTCTAGTTTTCATGTTATACTTGTTTTCTCTGTTCTGTCGATATTTCCTTTATATTCGTTCAGGTTTGTAGTAGGTGCCTTGTTATAGCCTTGTTGCTACTTCATCGAGATTAGGCTCAGCATTTAAAGAGTACATGGGGCTGGTTGATACAGATTCTGGTGTTGGTCCCAACAGCAGCTAGTGGAGGCTCGCTCAGATTAGTTTTCTTTCACGGAGACTTAAGGTATACCTACACGGTGATCGCAGCCCTGAAGTCCCATTTCTTATCTATAACTATTGTTTATTTTGTTTCAAACAGTTGTATTCTCATTCATACATTTGGTTGTACCAATTCTGGTATGCTCGTATACTTATGACACTAGATTCTGGGTTTTGATTAGTCAGTTTTTGGGATATTATATCTATTCTAGATCTCTACAACCTTATTTCTTATTAAATTGCTTTTAAATTAGATTTAAAATGATTGTTTGTGTACTGATGTTGGCTTGCCTAGCAAGTGGACGTTAGGCGTCATCACAACCCCGTTGCTGAAATTTTGTGCCGTGACACGAATAGAATAAAAGTGAAGACAATTTAAGGGAAAACAACGACAGTTCGAATCATTAACCGTTCCGACACAAGGTTTACAACAAGAATCACCCCGAGGTATCACACCTTATAATCACAAGTCACGAATCCCAAATCTTAAATCATATATACAGGACCTCGTGTCCACGTTATCAATCACAACTGCACGGACAACTCAAATGCTAATATCACAATCTGCCCGATATGGTCACAAGCTCAATATCACAATCCACATGGCGCTGTCACATGCTCAATATCACAATCTGCCCGGCGTGGTCACAGACTCAATATTATAGTTCGCCACGCGTGATCACAGGCGATGTATCACAATCCACCCGACATAGTCAGGAGCTCAATATAACAATCTGCCCGGCGTGGTCACGGGCTACCAGTCCAACCATAATGCAAAGAAAGCAGATATACAAGAATACATGTACATGATCAATGAACATCAAGTTTCATACGCATGGACTGGTATAAATGATATGCTACGGTGTATGCATCTGCAAGTGTACTATCATAGCTCAAGTCAACAAGTAATATCAGAGACACCGAGTAGCACAATGGAAAAAACACAACAAATCCTGCAATATGCATGACACACACACGGAAGTCACACCACCACATGAATATCATCAAAGAATATGCCCCTAGGCCATCACATATTATCCCAGACATAGCCCTCCTTTGTCCGTTGTGTGCGCGACAATAAAGTAAATGCCATCTTGTCTCGTCACACCCGCATCAATAATTATCCCACATTGTCTTTCCACATGCACAATAATAATAATATCACGACAGAACCTCATGAAAACACCCACTACTAAAAAATTGGCCTATGGTAACGCATGGAAACCCGCTCCAAGATAGTTAAACCGTTGCCATAGAGATAATGGAGCGGTTTACAGCTCGTTCCATCAGTCCGCGTGCCAATAGAGCTATGGGAATGGTTCTTGCAACGGTTTGCATCTCCATTGCTATAGAGACGTCTATCACAATGGTTTTCCCTTTCTATGTTGGAACGATTATTCTTTCCAATTGGAATGGTTTAAAACCATTACTATATTGTGTATGCAACGGTTCATAACCGTTGCCATATTATCTAATGCAACACTTATGTAGGCTATTGTTACGGTTATGTATGGATATAATAACGATTTCTTTAAGCTATTGTAGCGGTTTTATTTGTATTGTTAAGGTTTAGAATAAACTACGACAATAAAGAAAAAGCTATTACATCAGTTTTAACTACCTATTGGAAAGGTTTATAGGACATTTTGGAACAATTTATCGGACCTATTGCAACCGTTTACATTCTCTAATGGAACGCCATTTGTGCCCTATTGCAACGGTTCCGGTAGGCTATTGTAACAGTTTAGTTAAAACAAAATTACAGCCCATATTGTAAATAAATTTATATATAAAAAGTAAATTATAATAACACTAAAATTTAAATTAATCACAAAATGACACTATTAATAATATTCCTAAAGAAAATGTTCTACCCCAAGTGCACAAGTTTAACACATTTCAAAAGAGTAAGTGTCAAAATGTTGATAACAAAGATTCCTAAAAAGATCTATTCCACCTACAAAAGAGGATAAATAAAGTCATTACCTTTCAAGAGAATCCGGTCTAAGAATGCTCATAGCACCGAAATATATTGAATGCCTGCACTAAATATATGGAACAAAAAAAAAACAAAGAAAAGATTGGACATATAGGATGCTAGTCATGAGCCTAGCTCTTCTACAGATAAACACATTATGTAGACCCAAATTTTGACATCAAAGCGCCTTCCTGAGATTCCTTAGAAGCGCGACATAAGGCTAAGCAATTGATGTCAGTGCGATTGCTGTCCGCCAACTGAGGTCCCCTCCGTATGCTAGACTAGATTGTCAGTGTCGTACGGGAAAACTAATGTCATGAGCAACTGAGAGAGCAGAAAAGAGAATTGAGAATGAAAGAAAGCTTGATTGCATTCATGAAAGTTATAACAGAAAAGCAACACGGTGTCGAGGGGGAGAGACACCAGTATAGAGAATTGTTTGCTTGTTAGAAAGTTTGATTGCTTGATCCCCCCTAATAATGCTTAAAAAAATAACCAAAGTTACATGCCTTGACCTAAATAAGTTGTAGAAGCACACTGAAATAAAATAAAGTAAAACTACTCTACATTTACAATTAAAAGGACTTAGTCTTCTACAAGGTAGAAACAAGTCCATTTGCAGCAACTTTGTCTTTAGCATCAGGGTCTGCGTGTGCAGCGCTGTTGGTATCTGCCTGTGGCTGCGCGCTGGCGATGGCTATCGGTGGGGCGACAGAGGCACATGCTCGCTTGTCACTTGGAGTTGCCGAGACCACGGGGCTGACCGTGGCGCTGGGCATTGGGAGGCTTGCCAGGACGCCACGGGGCGCGTCCAAAGGTTCATGGGGCATGGCTGGAAAGCCGCCCATGACATTCTTCCCCACCTAAGTTGGAGACGTCCTCGGCGCTTTACTTGCAAGATAGTCATCAATTAGGCTCTTATAGGCTTTGAGGTTTGTTCCCCTCTCCCAAGTATTCTCCTCTGCATCGCATCCCTGCCATTTTACCAATAACTCTTGGTGATCTTTCCTTGAGGCGTGAATCACTCGATCATCAAGAATAGATTCAACACGCCTTTTCCCGGTTGAATTGGGGCTTCAAATACTGGGTATTGTGAGTTCACTCAGTGAAGGATCCTCCATATCTTCCCGAAAAGGTTTCAGGAGACTGACATGGAAGACGAGATGGATTTTCCACCAAGCTAGGGTATCCACCTGCTATGCGACTTTCCCAATGCGCCTTTCAACGGGCAAGGGTCCAATATATTTTTACAACAGGCGAGGGTCATGGACCCCTGCAAACAAGTACCGCTTTGGGATTTTAACCATCACTTTGTCTCCTACTTGGTATTCAACAAAGTGACAATTTTGATCAGCATGCCTCTTCATCAGCTTTTGGGCTTTGACAAGATAGCTTCGCACTATCTCCAAATTTCGCTTCCATTCTTTTGAGAAGCTAGCAACTCGAGGAGATTTTGACATGCTTGGTGCATTCACGGTGTGTGGGAGTAGCGGTTGCTATCTGGTAACAATTTCAAAAGCGCTCTTGTTGGTTATAGAGCTCTTTTGTGAATTGAAACACAGTTGAGCAGCATCCAAAAGCTTCACCCTATTCTTCTGCGATCCGGTTACAAAGTGGTGGAGATATTCCTCCAGCATGCCATTGAACCGCTCCGTCTAGCCATCAGATTGCGGATGAAAACTTGAACTGTGGCTCAATTTTGACCCGAGGCACTTAAAGAGTTGGGTCTAAAAGTTGCTAGTGAAGCGTGAGTCGTGATCGCTAACGATGTCTTTAGGCAGGCCCCAATATTTGACGACGGGAGAGAAGAAAAGTCGAGATGTATCTTCTTTTGATATATATTGTGGGGCTGCTATAAAGGTAGCATACTTGAAAATTCGATCCACCACAACCAAGATAGTTGTGTGATCCCCGACCTTGGGCAATCCGGTGATGAAATCCAGGGAAACATTTTCCCAAGGTCTCTTTGGGACAACTAGTGGTTCCAAGAGTCCCGCTTGTGTTAAGCAGTCCGACTTGTCCTTCTGGCATACTAGACAAGTCTTCACATACTGAGCGACGTCATCGGCCATTTGAGGCCAATAATATCCACGGCGAAGTAACGCCATGGTGCGTTCTTCACCGGGATGGCCGGCCCACAAAATATAGTGGCATTCCGCCAGAAGAGTCCTTCACAGATCTCCTCCTTTGGGAACATAAAGTCGGTTCCCTTTCACTTTCAAGAAACCAACTTCTGTGTAGTCTTGCCCTGTCCTACCAAATCAACCAAATACTGTGCAGCAGGGTCCTTGATAAGTAAATCCTGTATCTGGTCTTTTATGGTAGTGGCTACGCTCCCCCTTAGGGTGGCGAGTAAGCACACCGATGCTAGATCGGCTCTCCGACTGAGTGCATCAACAACATGACTAGTCTTCCCACTTCGGTACTCCAGGTTGAAGTGAAATTCCGCTAGGAGTTCCTGCCACCTGGCCTGTCGACCATTTAGCTTCAGTTGGGTCATGAAATGGCTAACAGTTGTGTCGTTTGACTTGACCACGAACAGGGTTCCTAACAGATAATGCCTCCAATGGTGTAAGCAATGAACGACAGCCAATAATTCCTTCTCGTGGGTGGCATAGCGCCACTCTGCATCCTTCAGCTTCCAGCTCTCGTACACTACGGGATGCCCTTCTTATAGCAAGACTCCACCAAGGGCATAGTCAGAGGTATCTGTTTTTACCTCGAATGGCTTGGCCAAATCAAGGAGGACCAAGACGGGGCTACTAGACATAGCTGCCTTTAATGTGTTGAAGGCCTCTGCTAGCCTATATCCCCAATCCCAAGGCGTGACCTTCTTGAGAAGTTCTGTCTGTGAAACTGCGATGAGGGAGTAATTTTTCACAAATCGTCGACAGAAGCTGCATAGGCCAAGGAACGCCCTCAAGGCGTGAATCTCCTTAGGTGGTAGCCAATCTATGATAGCCTGAATCTTCTGTTGGTCCATCTTGATTCGCCCTTCCTCAATAACATGTCCGAGGAAGTTGATTTGGGTTTTAGCAAAGGAGCACTTGGATAGCTTTGCATATAATCCGTGCTCCCGCAATCGGGCTAGGACCTTCGGCAAGTGCTCCGGGTGTTCTTCTAGTGTCTAGTTATATATACAACAATGTCATCCAAGTAGACTATCACGAATTCATTAATGTATTCTCGGAAGATTTGGTCCATCGGGGTGCAAAATGTGGCTGGTGCATTAGTCAAGCCGAATGGCATAACCAGGAGGTCGTATGACCCATATCTTGTCACGTATGACCCATATCTTGTCACGTAGGTCGTCTTGTATTCATCACCCTCTACAATCCGAACTTGCCAATAACCTGTCCTCAGGTCTATTTTGGTGAACACCGTCGCACCACCCAATCTATCAAACAAGTCTGCCATTAGCGGAATAGGGTACTTATTCTTCACTATGATTTTGTCTAAAGCCTGATATTCCACATAGATTCGTAAGCTTCCATCATGTTTCTTTTAGAATAGCACAGGGGACCCGTATGGGGAATTGGAGGGCACGATGACCCCTGTGTCTAGCATTTCCATCAATTGTCTCCGAAGCTCGGTGTGTTGGGGTTGTAACATTCTGTACGGCGCCCGCGTGGGTGGTTTCGTACCCGGCAACAACTCAATCTCATGGTCCACTGTGCGCCTAGGCGGAAGTCGCTTTGGCATGACTTGTGGCATGGCGTATTCAAATTCCAGTAGCAGCTCCTTCACGGGTACAGGAAGAGGACCTGAGGAGTGTTCTATATCTTCAATGCAGAGGGGAGCCAAGAACGTAGGTTCATGTCTTTTGACCCCCTTCTTCAACTACAAGGCCGAGATGTTTTCAGTGGCTATCTTCATGGGCATGCACGGGATAATGCAGGGTTTGGCCCCATTTTGTCCCATCATCAGTAGTATGTCTGCATATGGCACGGGCATGGTGTTGGTTTGCCTCAAGAATTCCAACCCTACTATCAACTCGAAGTCATCTATGATCACCACCCACCAGTTGAATTTTCCTTCATAAGGGCCAAGCTTCACTGGTACTTCTTTGGCTATTCCACCCACTGGCTGAGGAGGTGAGTTGATAGCCTTGACACGACCTCTGCCCTTTCCGACAACTAGACCAAGGCACTTCACTTGACTCGAGGCTAAGTAGTTGTGGGTAGAACCTGTGTCTATCATCGCCCGAATGGGCTTGCCATTTACCTTCATTTCAACGAACATTAAGGTCCTCTCTTGTTTAAGAGGAGTCCCCTCATCCGCCTTCTTTTTCCCTTTTTTGGTGATTGGGCAGGGGTCCTTCTTCTTACGAATACCAGTACTGGTTCCCGCTAAGGCCTCAAAAATAGATCCAGCAATTGCATTGGAGGCACCTACTATTTTGGTCTGGTCCACATCATCTACGTCGTCATCTATTCCATCATCAAAAGCTTGATGGGTGTTCATCTGTGCATGTGGGCATTCATTATTCCAATGTGGTCCGCCGCAACGACGGCATCCTGAAGGGGGTTTCCTCCCCCGATCGTTGTTGTTAGATTCAATGCTAGTACTGCCTGAGGAGGGAGCCTTAGATTTGGTTGAACTCCGATCTCCTCTACTTCTGCTAGGGCCACTAGTGCTCTGCTGGCCCCCTTTGTACCCTCCTCGGACAGGCTGTTGAGGCCTATCCTTCCGAGTTTCCACTTGATAGTCCCCAAGGCACTCCGCTACTTGGATTGCCTTAGGCAACGTGTCTACCCTTTGTCTTTGCAGCTCCATACGAGCATAGGGTTTCAACCCTTCTAGGAAGGTGAAGAGTTTGGCTTTGTCCCCCATGCCACGTATGTTCAGCATGAACGCAGAGAATTCTCCCATGTAATCTCGCACTAATTTGGTCTGGCGGAACTTCCGTAGCTTTCTCCTTGCATTGTACTCAATATTTTCAGGGAAGAACTGTAGGCGTATGGCTGGCTTCAGTTCTGCCCATGTCTCGAGAGCATCTTCACCGGCTCTGATGGCTTCGTACTTCACCCGCCACCAAAATTTAGCATCACCCTGAAGATACATGGCAGCAGTTGCTACATTCTTAACTTCTTCTAGGGCCCCCACGGCATCGAAGTACTGTTCGATGTCGAAGATGAAGTTTTCCACTTCTTTGGCATTCCGGGCTCCATTGTATGGCTTTGGCTCAAGAATTTTAAGTTTTTGTGCCACGGGGGCGAGGTTCATAGCACCCCCCATTTGGTTTCCGCGTCCTTGAAGCAGGCCTTGTAAAGCAGCATTGACAACGTTGAGCTGGCCTGTCAAGTTGTCTATAGTTTGTTGCATGGCAGTCACTCTGTCTGCCACTTGTGCCCTGTGGGCTAAATCCTCGACACGCTCCTGTTGGAGGCCTTCAAATTTTTCAAAAATTTCGGCTGCCTTTGTGGCCGCCCTTTGCCGGTCTCCTTCAGAGTTGCGACTGATATTTTTTATGTTAACTTCAGCCTGGAGCATTCTGCGGTCCAGGTCGTCCAACCGTTGCACTGGGCTGGTCTTTAGATCAGACACCATTTCCACGATGGGTCGTAATAAGTCAACCGTCTCCTCAAGGATTGCGATGCAATCCCCATGATTCACATGATAAGAAATAGTGGTAATTGCAATGTTATCTCTCGTCCGATGTCGAGCCTAGGCTCTGATACCAACTGTTACGTGACGCCTTCCTAAGATTCCTTGGAAGGGCGAGGTAAGGCTAAGCAATCGATGTCAGTGCGATTGTTGTCTGCCAACTGAGGTCCCCTCCGTACGCTAGACTCGATTGTCAGTGCCGTACAGGAAAACCAATG
Source organism: Nicotiana obtusifolia (assembly GCA_002018475.1). Taxonomy (NCBI): domain Eukaryota; kingdom Viridiplantae; phylum Streptophyta; class Magnoliopsida; order Solanales; family Solanaceae; genus Nicotiana; species Nicotiana obtusifolia. Next base: position 164,534 of record MCJB01000947.1, on the reverse strand, counting down.
TCATGAGCAACTGAGAGAGCAGAAAAGAGAATTGAGAATGAAAGAAAGTTTGATTGCATTAATGAAAGCTATTACAGAAAAGCAACACGGTGTCGAGGGAGAAAAACCAATATAGAGAATTGTTTACTTGCTAGAATGTTTGATTGCTTTATTCCTTTAATAATGTTTAAGAAAAATAAACCAAAGTTATATGAGATGACCTAAATAAGCTGCAGAAACACACTAAAAGAAAATGAAGTAAAATTACTCTATATTTACAATGAAAAGGACTTAGTCTTCTACAAGGTAGAAACAAGTCCGTTTGCAGCAACTTTGTCTTTAGCATCAGGGTCTGCGCGCGGCGTTGTCTGCACGCGCGGCGCTGTTGGCATCTGCCTATGGCTGGCATTGGGGATGGCTATCAGTGGGGCAACAGAGGCATGTGTGCGCTTATCACATGAAGCTGTCAAGACCATGGGGCTGACCATGACGCTGGGCGTTGGGAGGCTTGACAGGATGCCACGGGGCACGTTCAAGGGATCATGGGGCATGGCTGGAAAGCCGCCCATGACATTGCTTCTACCGATAAACACATTATGTAGACCCAAAATTTGACATCAAATGTGCATGCAAGCTTCTAAAAAGGAACAACATATCGAATCTTAATCCCATTATAGGATTTAAAAGGAAAAGAAGTCAGTTTGCACAAATTTGGTTTTGTGACCACTAGCTAATTCCTAGTACTAACTTGCATACACATATGGTTATCAGCAATCATTATACTAGACATAGAATTCTGCGCACTCAACAAATTCTAATAATCGAACAAACCAATGCCCTTCGAGTGTTTCTCTCTTCTCATAATTAGGTTTCACTATTTCAGTATTTATGCTTGCAAAACACCTCAAGATTGCATGCAGCCATATGTTGTTGTGTTTGGTCGATTAAAGCTTCAACTTGGTAGAACAAAACACTAAAATGAGTATAGGCATTACATATTGGTGCATTTCATTTAGCTTTTGTCCCAAGGTCCCATTTTGTACATGGAAATTTTCTTTCCATGAATGTTCAGGTTAAAATAGTGGTCTGATATCTGCAAACTTAATGGTCGTGAAAATAAAAGTTGCCAACCAAGACATCATCTCCACTTAACGGTCTTGGCAATAAAAGTTGCAAATCAGTTAAGGGCAACAGTAGCAGTTGGACTTATAAATATAACAGAAGATATAACAGCACCCTTCAGTAACACGTTCATGTCAGGAGTTGTGAAAAGTTTAATTGTGAATGAAGAAAAAATGAGCAAGTACAGTCCGAGCAAAACACACATACAAAATTCCATACGGCATAGAGAAAGAGGCCCAACTTTTCATTTGTTCAGTATGTAATCTAAGACTATCTTCTCCCTCGTACAACAACTTTACCAATTAGCACATAATTACGCAGTGACTATACAACAACAAAGAGCTGGCAAGGCAACATAAAAGAATATGCATCATAGTAATGACACCAGCAAGGCAACCACAGAATTATACAGCGACTAAGCGCCATAGGCAAAGTAAAAAATATTACTAGATTAATCTGACTTTGCAAGAGAGAGAAAGAGAGTATGGTAGAAGAAGCAGCACAAGGAGGGAGGAGAAGAAGAAACAAAAGAAGAGGTATAACATTTGGTACGTACTGACCTTGATTGTTACTACCAGTAGATGGTCGATTGATTAGTTGAATAGCAGCTTGTTGTGTAGAAGAAGCTTCTTCAGGTGAACGAGCACTGAACCTTAGCATATTAGGATCAAGTCGTAATTCTAGGTTCAAACGCTGAAGTTGTGTGACGACGTTCATTACAATTTCTTGTTTCATAGCATCCTTTTTTGCGTTGAGCTTTTCCTGCATTCTTTGTTGCATCCTCTCTTCCATTTACTCCATTTTTTGTTGCATCCTCTCATCAGTAGCGTATAAAGAGGATCCAGCATCCCTCATCTCACACGACCTGGATACTCAAGCTCCATGACTGATGCAAAAACGTCAACTGAATGACTACAATCTTTAATTCTTGAGTTGATTGTATTCTCTCTATTTCAGCCTACAAACAAAATTCAAGAGAAAAGAGTTTAAGTAAATAAAATTGAATAAATAATTAAGAACAAATAAATGATATCGATAAACTTTAAATTAAAATTTTCGTACAATTTTACCCATTGTATTCTCAAACCGTTCGTCATTTGGATATTTCTTCTGAAAGGTATGCCCATTTTGCCGGACCTATGCCATATGCGCGCCCAGATGCGCGGCCACGCATATAAGAGGGTTGCTGCATTATGTGCGAGGCCAGATGCGCGGTCACTTGCCCAAGTGTGCGGCCGCGCATGTAGGAGCCCTATCAATATCCCCAAGATCAGGGAGAGAGAGTGGCTAAGTCATTTCTTTGAGCTAAGGCTTGCATATCAAGGGGAATCCGTCCTACACTTCCCTCCCATGAACCAAGGTAATTCTTTTGGAGTAATTTGAGTTGATTACTACTCCTAAACACCTATATTAACAAGGATTAATCTTGAAGATCCATATATTTTCATTCAAATCCTCAAATTGGTCAAGAACACTACAAGTGGGATTTTCTAGAGTCCCACTACAAGAGGTATGTCTACCATCTTTAACTACTCTATGGTGATTATTTATGTATGAAATATATGTTATGACATATGGGATGTGATTGGAAGCCATAAGTTCCTAATCTAGGTTGTATTGGTGTTGTGGAGATTGTAAAATAGTTTAATTAATGAGATTGATGGTTTGGGTGTGAATTGTTAGGCATGCATGTGCTAATGGAAGTTGTGGATAGCCTAGAGACGACGGTAAGGTGACCCAATAGTATAGAAGGTGGTTGTTAGGTGAAGAAATTCCATTGAAGGAGTTTGTAGAGAGATATGCACATTAGATGTTTGATTAAAAGTCTAAATGACTTAAAGTATAAAAATCTTACTAATATTGGTACAAATGTATTGCATTGTTGTAGATTGAAGTTGTTTAGGGTGGTGGACCATCGTAGTGCTATTAAGGGGCGAATTTTAGGTATGTTGGCTAAACTTCTCTCTTGGAATCGATTTCCATGATGTTTCCGTGAGTTTCAAGTATGGTAGACCCATGTTCCTAATTCTCGTGTTCCAAGTTATTCTTTATTTGATTATTCCGAATAAGATTGTGTTGAGAGATTAATATACTACAAATGTGCACCAAATTCTCCTATCGTCTTGTGTTCTCCGTCGGGAATGTATCCTTGTGTGACCAATATGTCGAGATAGTATGATTTCAAATTGTTATACCCATTTGTGAAAGAAAACTCAATGCGCCTAAGACCCCCTATTGTTCATATTTATGCTTAAGGCCTTAATCCCAGTTGCTCTTATTAATGATGATCTATAAAATATGCTTGAAAGTGAAAGAACTGAGAGTGAGATATAAAACGTGGCCATGGTTGTTGTAGCTAGTGCATTTGATCTGAAGTCGTGTTTAAATCGTAAATCATCATTCCCTCCTTTATAAATATTTTCAATGTGAGTTGAGTTCTTACGTACTCCAAAGTTGAAATTGTGTGTTGCCTTTTGTGAAGAAGCATATAGAAAGGTACGGTGTGTTACTCACTTATGATTTTTAACTTTATTTGTGATTACAAGTCATTGTGCTCTATACTTTGAAAAGGGATCTAATTTGTTTAAAGCCTTCATTACTAATGAACTTAAAGTTGTGATTTTCGGAATATTCTATAGGTTGATGTTTGATGGTGGTCCTTGAAAGTGAAGAAAAGGAAGTGTGAAATATGAAATACGGCCGTCGTGCCATGAGTAAAGAATCTTGTGAATAGCCAAAAGAGCCAAGGAAATATTGTTGTTGTGAGTGATTGAAAATACTAATGAAGATTTATGCAATGTGAAAAAACGATGAGGTGAACACATTTGTATTTATATTACCTTTGTGTGCAAAAACAAAAATATTTTTTGGAGTATCATTAGCAAACCGAGGAAGGGTGGGTCATAAGGCCCAGACACGAAACTACACGTGCAGTGTAGGGATGGATTGTGATGGATTGTGATTATTCCCCTTATTTGAGATGAGATTGATATTAGCTGTGAATTGGAAAGTCAATTCACACGGCATATGTGGGAACGCGGCCTAGCCGATCGGGTGGAGATCGGGCGCCATGTTTCGCACATGGTGGTACTACTTTTAATAACACCTTTTTTTCGCATCACATGTCAAACCACATTGTCCGTAGGAAGATGGCCTAACCGATCGGGCGTGATCGGACTCTGTGCTAAAAACATGATGGTATATCGGTGCTAATGATCTCCCAACCAAAAATATATATTATTTTCGTATTTTGAGAATTGTTATGTTATAACTTGGCCTTTGTATATCATTGATTGTTACTTGTTGCTGGCATGGTGTTTCCCTTTGTGATATTGGCTTTCTATTTCGAAAGAGGACATTTACCTTTACATACTAGTACTATTCCACATGTACTAACGTCCCTTTTGCCGGGGGCGATGCGTCTTCAATGGATGCAGGTGGTTCATCGACTGGCAGCTTTGGTCCTCTTTGGAAATCACTCTCTATTCAGTAGGTTTTGGTGAGCCCTAGTCTACTTCGGGCCCGATGTCACTTGATGTTGTACTTTGTGTTTTGAGGAATAGCCGGGGCCCTGTCGCCGGCACTTCCATATTACTCTTCCGTTGTACTTAGAGGCTCCATAGACTTGGTGCGGGTGGTGTTTGATGTTGGGAATTGAACTGGAAGTGCTGGTATTTTGGCAAACATGTTTTTCATCATATCTAAAAACTTGTAATATTTTGAAAATCGTAAATGAATCTCTTTTGAAAAATGGGAAAGGAATGTCGAACACTTGACCCTTTTCATATCTATCACTTGGATTGATTCTTATATTGTTAATAGACAAGGTTGGGTAGAAGGCATCTCACAGGCTTGCTTAACCAGGCAATCTCAGTTGAGCGACGGTCACGCTCCGCGAGGTGCAAATATAACTAAAATCGACTCAATAACATCAAACAATGCAAGTGAAATCACTTTCAAATAATAAAGTAATGATTTTTACACAATTCCCAAAAAGTCAACAAAAGTCAACCTTGGGCCCCCGGTCAAAACCCGGGTCGAATGGTAGATCTTGACTACCCATAGCCCTACGAGTCCAAATATGTATTTTGTTTTCAATTCCGAGTCCAATTCGACTCTCAAATCTCAAATTTTATTCTTCAAAACATAATAAAAAAATCCCCAAAAATCTTCTTCAATCTCATGATTTAGATGTTAAATCTCATAAACAATCATGTTATGTAATCAAAAGTGGATCAAAATCACTTACCCAATGGTTTGGTATGAAAATATCTCCTCAAACTCACCTCCCACCGAGTCTAGGGCTCAAAAAGTGATGAACTGAAATTAAGTCCCGAAATAAACAAATTATAACCAGTTGCAAGTGTTGTAAAAACGAGTCTAGAAAAGTTCACAAATGTGGATGAACGATCGCAAAAGCGATCCGAACACAGCTCTGCCAATTTCGCAAAAGTGACAAAAACTTCACAAATGCGAACCAAGACCCCTTCGCAAAAGCAACCCAGATCGCAAATGCGGAAAGCCCCAGCCCAGTGCCCCATTGCAAAACGACTCTGGCTTCACAAATGCAGTGCCCGCCTCGCAAATGTGAGGTCCGCTAATGCGAACAGGATCTCGCATTTGCAAGACCTGAAGCACTAGCAAAATCTGAACCTCTCTCAAACTCTCTGGAACGCGTTCGAAACTCACCCGAGCCCTCGGAGCTCCATACCAATCATCCACACAAGTATAAAAATATCATAAGAACTCGCTCACACGATCAAAACACCAAGATAACGTTCGGAACCACCAATTGAACACCAAAACACATAAAACTGTTCAACAAACGTGTAATCTGCAATTGGCAACCCCCCTTGTAATCTGCAATTGGCAACCCCTTTATATATTTGTAATTTCGTTGGCTAAGGCAAATTAGCATATGTGAGCCTTCCAACTGAGTTCCTTTGCATATTCAGCGAAAAAAATAAAAGGTTGGGTGTTTACCCGTAATTGTGTGTGTTGCTTTCGTTTTACAAGTCTGAAATAATTCTAAGTCCTAAAATATAAGGGAAAAAAAGTAAGTCTAAGTTGCTTGAAATTCAGGCTGCTGCCATGCAATTGTGAAAAATGGGCCATATAACAATTGGTTTCGGAGGTTTGCTCGTGATTTGGGACCATGGCTGGAGGAACTTCAGGCTTGCATGATCATGTGCAGAAGTTGGAGGCGCTGATTAGTTTGACTGACAACCCTTTGGATTTGGATGATCTAATTACTAAGATGTATCGTCTATAGGAAGGGTTGGAACAGTTTCGTGAAACTGTTCAACAAACGTGTGAGGCCACAAATATTCAAGTTGAAAATCTGAAAAAGGAAAATGAAACTCTTAACCTGGAAATTGTTGTTCTTCGAAGGGCTTTGGCTACTTCTGGCCAGGGCAATGAAGAACGTTCTAAAGTAAAGATCCTAGAACCAAGGCATTTGGTGGAACGTGTAGTGCTAAAGAACTGAAAAACTTTCTATTGGATATGGAGCAATATTTTGTTGTTGCCAAGATTCCAAACGGGGAGAAAGTAACCAAAACAAGCATGTACCTAATGGAAGATGCAAAATTATGGTGGAGAACTAGTATGATCGACGACGAAAGTGCGGGAAGACCCAAGATCGATACGTGGGAGAAACTCCCGAAAGAAATGAAGGACCAGTTCTTACCTAGAAATGCATCTTTGCTTGCTAGGGATCGCTTGAAATGTTTGCAGTAAACCGGAACAGTTCGTGACTATACTAAGGAATTCACTTCCTTAATGCTGGACATCCAGAACATGTCGGAGGATGTCAAGTTGCATGATTTTATTTCTTGTATGCAAGAATGGGCGCAGAACGAACTTAAGAGGCTAAACGTGAAGGACCTCTAGAGTGCGATTGTTGCAGCAGACTCATTGGTGGATTACTGCAGTACTCAAAGTCTTTCTAAAGTTTCTTCTTCTTCAAAACCTAAGAAAAAGGTAGAGAAGAAAGGGGAATGGAAGAAGGAAGTTCGAAAAGAAATCGTGGAAAAGGGCAAGGCTCATGTTGACATATCTGCTAGAAACAGAGGCAATGCCAACAAAATGGGCGATGGTTGCTGAACTTGCAGCGGGCCTCATATTGCAAAATACTGCCCAAACAGGGAACGAGTTAATGCTTTGCTTGCTACAGAAAATAATCGGGAAGGAGAAGGCAAAGAAGTTGCTGCCTTGGCATATCCTTTGCAATTGTTGAATTTCATCTCGTTGCTTAATGCTACAAGCGATGAGACCAACCCTCATTCTTTATTGATGCACATTGAAATGAAAATTGGAGAGAAGGGTGTGATAGTAATGGTAGATACCGGAGCTACTCACACCTTTGGCTCAGCAAAATTGGTGTATAAGTATGGGTTGAATGTGAGCAAGTGTCTCTCTTACATGAATATTGTGAATGCTAAAGCCCGAGCCATTGTGGGTATGGCTTATAATGTTCCTATGTCTGTTGGTAACTGGAAAGGGAAGGTTAACATGATGGTGATTCCACTAGAGGACTTCGAGGTGATCTTTGGAATTGACTTTATGCAAAAAAATCGCTTTGTTCCAATGCCTCAATTAGACGGAGTGATGATTATGCATGAAATGACTCCTGGTTTTGTGAAAGCTGTTCATCCATATGTGAAAGAAGAAACTCAATGGAGGGCTTCATTAGTTTCTTCCATGATGGTCGAAAAAGGTCTAAAAAGACTTTCCTTGATGCTATGGTTGAGGTGAAGCCCGATGTGAAGGTTGAAGTGTCGGACTGTGTCGCTCTAATATAGAGTGACTTTGCTGATGTAATGCCACCAGAATTGCCTAAGAATTACCACCACGGAGGGCTATTGATCACAAGATTGAGTTACTTTCAGGTTCAATGCCTCATGCTCAACCTCCTTATCGGATGGCGCCAAAAGAGTTGGCTGAATTGCGGAAACAATTGAACGAGTTGCTCGATGCGAGACTGATTCAGCCATCAAAAGCTCCGTTTGGTAAACCTATTTTATTTCAAAGAAATAGGATGGCACGCTTCGGATGTGTGTTGATTATCGGGCGTTGAACAAAGTGACTGTTAATAACAAATATCCAATTCGGTTGGTGCAAGACTTGATGGACAGCTTGAGCAAGGGTTGGTGGTTCACGAAGCTTGACATAAGGTCTGGTGATGAGTCTAAAACTGCATGTGTTACGAGGTATGACTCATATGAATTCCTTGTTATGTCGTTAGGGTTGACAAATGCCCCTGATATGTTTTGCAACTTGATGAATGATGTGTTGTATGAATACTTGGATGACTTTGTCGTTGTCTACTTAGAAGACATCATCATCTATAGTCGGACTTTGGATGAACATATGTCACACTTAATTAAGGTGTAATCTTGTTTGAGGGAGTACAAGCTGTATGTGAAAATGGAAAAGTATGAGTTTGCTAGACAGGAGATCAAATTTCTTGGGCACTTGGTGAGCCAGAATCAAGTGCGGATAGACCTGAAAAATGTGCAGGTCATTATGGAGCGGCGGGTGCCTGAGTTTGTGAAAGAGTTGAGATCTTTCCTTGGGTTAGCAAATTATTATCGGAAATGCGTTGCTGGCTATTCAAAGAAAGTTGCTCCTTTGACTGATTTGTTGAAAAAGAATGCTAGGTGGGCGAGGTCTGAAAATGCAGTGGTGCATTTGACATGCTGAAAGAAGCTATTGCCTCAGAACCTATCTTGCAGCTTCCAGATTTCGAACTGCCCTTTGAAATTCATATTGTTGCTTTGAACAAGGCTATTAGAGGTGTGTTTGTACAAGAAGGCCACCCAGTGGCGTTTGAAAGAAGAAAATTGAATGAAGCGGAGCAGAGAAATTCGGCTCATGAAAAACGAAATGGTTGATGTGATCCATTGCTTGCAGATTTGGCGGGTGTATTTGCTGGGAACTAAATTAGTTGTGAAGACGGACAATGTGGCTAATACATTTTTCAAGACACAGAAAAAGCTATGTTCGAAGCAGGCACGTTGGCAAGAATTCTTGGTAGAATGTAATTTAATTTGGGAGCACAAGCCGGGAAGATACAACCAAGTTGCCGACCCATTGAGTCGAAAAAGGTATTTGTTGCTGTTATTTTCTATTACTCGACTTGAATTTGATTTTCTTGATAAAATCAAGTCGTATGCTTCTAATGATCCATTTTATATTAAGACGATGAATCATGTGAGGGAAATGACAGTAAGGCGGTACTGGATCGAGGACGATCTCCTATATTTCAAAGGGGGAAGAATCGTAGTGCCACTTGGTGATGGGTTGCATCGTGAACCGTTGAAGGATACGCATGATACTCATGGGATGGCCATCCAGGAGTTGAATGGATGATGGCTCTGCTGTCCCTACACTACTTTTGGCCCAAGATGGAGCATGATGTGGAAGCCTATGTTAAGAGTTTCCTTATGTGTCAGCTTGATAAAACTGAGCGGAAGAAGAAGGCAGGTTTGCTACAACCTCTGCCTATTCCAGAAGAACCATGGCCATCCGTGTAAATGGATTTTATCAGCAGGTTCCCTAAGGTCAATGGTTTGTCGTCAATCATGGTTGTGGTCGACAAGTTTTCTCAATATGTTGTTTTTATTGCTGCCTCTACAGAATGTCATTCAAAGGTTGCTGCTGAATTGTTCTTCAAGAATGTGGTTAAAATTTTCAAAATGCCAAAGGATGTTATTAGTGACACGGATGCTCAATTTACAGGCCGATTCTGGACTTATTTGTTCGACTTGATAGGTACGAACTTGAAGTTTTCAACGGTGAATCATTCCCAAACTGATGGCCAAACCGAGAGATTAACCATTTGTTGGAGGAATATTTGAGGCACTTTGTGACTGCTAGTCAACGCAACTGGACATATTTGCTAGATTGTTCACAATTTTCCTATAATTTGCACAAGTCTTGAGCAACGGATATGAGTCCATTTGAGATTGTTTTGGGAAGCAGCCTGCCCGACCAACGGTGATTGCACAACAAAAGACTTGGGGTAAAAGTCCAGCTGCCTACTGCTATGGTTGGGATAGACAAGCTATGATCATGGAAGCAACATATAGCTTAATAAAAGCTCAGAAACGAATGAAGAATATGTCGACAGGAGCAGGCGTATCTTGGAGTTCAAAGTGGGTGACAAGGTGTTGTTAAAGCTTACTCTGCAGATTTGGAAAAAGACTGACAGCCGAGTTAGACATAGAGCCTTTGTTTCAAGGTATGATGGTCCTTTTGAAGTTGCTGCAAAAGTTGTTGAAATTGCTTACCGATTGAAGCTGCCTGAAAGAAAGAAGATACATCCGACTTTCCATATAAGATTTCTATGGCCTTATGTTGAAGATCCCGAAGATCCGGACAGCCACAAAACAAAGAGAGCACTTCCTAGGGTGCGCATTCATTTTGAGGACGAAATTGAGAAGATTCTTGACCAACGGGTTCTTGGGATGCATAAGAAGAATTGGCGGACATAATTTCTGATTCAATGAAAAGAAAAGCCCGAGGCAGATGCGACTTGGGAAAAGGGTGCTTCATTATGGAAATATGAACAGCAAATAGAGGACTACTTGAAGTCAGTCGCGATGAGGACATCGAGTTCAACTAGTGGGGGTGGTTTGTTAGCCCATACTGTTAAGACATGATGGATGTCGGACAAAACCAATGTCAAGGGCTTGTACATTGACCTTTGGCATTTGTTCGTGCAGGCGTTGGAAAGCAATGTGTGGAGTTGGGAGTGTGCCAAAGTTAGTGCATGGACTTGGGCAGGTCAGCTGGACAAGGTGCCTTGAGTGATGGCAAGGCAGGGTTGATTGTGGGCGACGACTATGGCAAATGAAGGTAGGCGCATGGCACTTGGCTAAGGCATGCGTGCGGATTAGTGGAACAGCAAGGCTGTGATAAGAATATTATCATAAGCTAATGTGCGAGGCATGGTCCAAAAAGACAAGGCAAGGCAAGCTAAAGACAAAGTGTGGGCAAAGTACTGGAACAAGTGTGCAAAACATGTGACTGTGAAGAAGTGTGTTATGCATGTGCTGTGGAAGTTGAGCAATGTGAAGTGCACATGTGGCAGTTAGCACAAAGTGTCGATGATGGGCTCATTACGTGGAAGTGATTCAGATCGTGGCTAAGTGTTGTATGCTTGTTTATAGATTTGGCATGTGCCAAGCACACTGATGTAACTACCCCTTTGTAACTGTCCCTTTGTAATCTGCCATTTGCAGCGCCTTTATATGTTTGTAATTTCGTTGGCTAAGGCAAGTAGCATATGTGAGCCTTCCAACTGAGTTCCTTTGTATATTATGCGAGAATAATAAAAGGTTGGGTATTTATCCGTAATTGTGTGTGTTTTTACAAGTCGAAAATAATTCTAAGTCCTAAACTGTAAAATAAAAAAGTAAGACCGAGTGACTTAAGCGTCAGGTTGTTGCCGTGCAGTGCCGTGTGCAAAAAATTGGCCCTGTAACACTTGCTATGGAATGGGCAGAGGCGGGTATATATTATTTAGAATAATGGGTAGAACCGGGTAAATTATTTCGGTTGAGTAGGTATAATTTATCCTAAAATGTTTCACTTGAAGAGAATCTCATGTTTGTATTTCTCAATAGACCTTTATTAGATTTTGTTCTTGAATGTAGCTTTTTTATCTGAATTTAACTAGTCTTGTTGATTTACTATTGAAGATTTGCATTTCTCTTCAGCTTGCATTACTTAACATTTTCTCTTTGGACTTTTTGTTGTGGCGGATGTGTTGTACTTAACTTTTACAATACAATTATTATATTATTCTACTATCTATTTTGGAGCTTTTAGAATATTAGTTTACATGAATTTTTTATTTATTTTTAAGTGTATCTATAAATTTCATGTAATATGTTTGGACAAGAATGCATTGGAAACATTAAATAAAAGATTTCACAAGGAAATGAAATCTTCCACAATTTTGCGACGGATACTTTTCACTGCTAATACTAGTATATAAAATAAAAATTGTGACAGATTAGCAACAAAAATTTTATCGCAAATTAATTATAATGACGAAATAAATTTTGAATTTGGACAGAATTAATGTAAATAATGATGGATTGTTCTGCCGTCAAATATGGCAATGAATACGATCGTCGCTAATATCAATTGCAAATTTTGTATGGATTCAATTTTCCCTACCCAAAAGGGTTAGCTACGCGACGGATGTAAATCCATCGCTAAGATTAGCAACATAGATTTGTTATTTAGCGACCGTTAATATTTGTCACTAATATTTTTTTTTTGTCGTACTAATTTAAGGAAACTTATGTATTTTTCCTAGATATAATATATAAAACTTGTTGCATAATCGTAAAGAAGGCATTAAAACAGGTAATCATAGATAATACGCTTCAAGTACTTCAGTTACTGAACTTTTATTTGATACATTCAAAGTTGTCGAAAAATGACCATGCAAAGAAACCGTGAACGTTCACCCCCTCTCTGCATAAAAAGGAAAAATCAAATTAAAAAGATCATTATTTTTTAAAAAAGTTAAAAAAATACATAACGGTTAATATCAAAATATTAAAATAAATAAATTATACTCACTTAAAAGCTCCGTGACGAACCTCGATGTGGCGTTTATAGAAATAAACTCTCTGGATGTCATTCACACCCTCTTCAACTTAGGTAATATTGGACTCACCCATTCCTATTGACAATCCAATAAAAAATATTAAGTTAAAACCGATACGCAGAGATTCTTAACTTAGTCAACATATCTAACTAAAGAAATGATTAACATATAACATGTTCAATTGATCACTGGCTTACCGCACTCAGTGACGTAAATTCTGGGATTCTTGTAATGTTTCTTAATGTAAAGAAGAAGCTTATAGAGTCCCCTTGGTGCAACAAAGAAATTCTCACACCCGTCTGCAGAATGTTAAATTTTTCAAACTTGTGAGGATAACACAATAATAGGAAACAAAAAGCCATAAGAGTTCATCTACTAATTTACCTACTAAAGTACATTAGAGGTGATGGAATAAAGCAAATCTGAAGGTTCATTTCACCATCACCAAATTTACTTAGCATAACAATAAACTCACAAAATTAATTTTTGTCTTACTTAAATAACTTGAACTTTAACTACCTATTATTTCAGTGAATCATAAAATTACTTTTGTAACATTAAAGTTGTTTTACCCTAAAAAATAAATAACAATTAAATTTATATGTGGTTTTAAGGATATGCGGATTAATTCAATAAAAATGATAAATAACGTCAGATTAAACAGATAAAGAATGTAATAAATTGTCAAACCAATTAAGGGAAGTGATCCCGGACTCAGTAACAGCTTAATGAAATGTCTGCCTTCAATCCCGGGCTCACAATAATGAAGAACTGACGAACAAAAGTAAGAACTTTGAATAACAGAGAAAACAAGAGTACATTGCCTTGATATGCCTGTTACAATGTGTCCTTGAGTAATAATCTTTCCACCTTATATAGTAGGGAAATTCTACCATAGGTACAATTCTAAAAAAGGTAAAAATCTTCCATTACGCCGATCACTGATACGAGCCGAGATTCGCGCCATGATATCCGGTTGAGTACGAATATCACGACCCTTTGTTAGTCGTGTGCAGCTGCTTGTTGATGCTCTCTAAAGTCTCAACCCTTAAATCGGCTTCAAGGAATAAGCCCCGATATCTCCGAGGGCAGGTGTTTGCCCGATCCCTGACAGGAAGGGTTCTTCATTCTGACTCTGATACGTTACGGTCATCTTCCCACTCCGCGCGGCTCACCGGGAAATCGAGTCATGTGACGGGCTCGGTTTTACCCGTATACCCCCTCATTTCTCAGAGAGTAGGCTAGCCGAAATGATTGGAAACGATAGATGACTCTGGTTCCTTCCTTCGTAAGTTACGACAGGGAACCGAAACATCCCATCAATCGCGTCATTCTGGCTTCGGACATGTGTCACTTACCCACAGGTTGGCTCCAAATGCGAAGTGTCGGTTGTTTCCCTATACAAGCCCCATTCCTTTGTCCTTTTTCTTCATTTTGATCAGACCGCTATCTTCGATCCATTAACCATTATCAAAACCTTCATCAAATCTTCAAATCTGCACCCTCTTCTTCAATCTTCATGGCAATCTCCATCTTTCTACCGAAAACTTCTTCAAATCTTCATACCCTGTTGTTGCAGCCAAATGCACAAGCAAGTATATGCGGTCGTCAAATAATAAAGTGACTAAAAGTCAGATGTCGAACCCACAAGGACTTGTGATTAACTATTAACTAAATCAGACTATCCTAATTATCTAAACAAGGATTAAACCAAAAAGTAGTGATGCTGAAGTAATTAAACTAAAAAGAAAATAAATAATTAAACTAAAAAGAAAATAAATAATAAACTCTGAACAAAGGAAGAATATATTTTTTTGCTATGAATGTAATGAAAACAATCCAGAGCTACGAGCTATCTAACATTCCTATTATATTCTTCAATTGAATTAACAAATTAATTTATCTAATTTATTGGTTGACAGGGTTAATGTTGCTCATAAGAATCTGTCGAGTTCTTACTCGCCTATTCAAGCTAATCTAACACCTATATGGCTATGGAATTAGAACTAACAAGAGCACATTTGTAATTCTTGTAAATCAACCAAGCAAGGCAATCAAGTATATGTCTATCATAACCGCAAATCTGTTCCCCAGCCCAGGTTAAAGAACTTGCTTTGCTCAATCCTATGTGTAATCTAGAATTCTCACTTTCTAGATAAATTCTAGATTTGTAGATAGTATTCAAGTGGTGATCAAGCACTCAAATAATTAAGTGTAGGATTGAATAAATAAACTAGTATGATAAATCAAGAAACCAAAATCAATATTCGAATAACAAAAGTCATGAAAGAACCACAACCCTAGAACGTGAAATTTAGCTCCATATAGACATAATAGCCAAACAACAAATCATACATAGAAACATAAAAACTACTAAGTTTTGTGGAAGAAAATATGAAACCCCGCCTCCACGGCGGCTCTGTGCTCTCCCTTCGCCAAAAGTTTGTCAAAAACCCCGAAAATAAATTTTTTACATGTATTTATACTAAGTAGGGTCGGGACCAGAAGAAAATACCTTTTCCTACACGAACTGGAATAATAACTCTGTAAAAATTGCACAGGCGCGCCGCATAGGATGACGCACCAGGCGGGGCAGTAGTGGACTTTATCAGAGAACGTGCAAAATCAACCGGCAGCAAAAGTGGGCAGCCGCGGTGCGCCACGCGCCGCGGCTGTGGGTTTTTCTCAGAGTCTGCCTTTTTGCTTCGTTTTTGAAATCCAGACGTGGTTCTCGACCCCCGAACGCGATCCCGTCTTAATCCCTTGGGCATTTACTCAGACTTCAAAGCTCCAAATAGCTCGAATTCGTTCCATAACATCTACATAGCTCGGAATCACTCCTATAAGGCATAAAATACGCAATTAGTGCAAAATACTATCGATTAAAGCTCAAACTCAATTAAAGTGTAGTAAATTAGAGAGCAATAAGCGACTAAAATACGAGATTATAGCCTACAATCAACACCCCACACTTAAACCATTGCTCATCCTGGAGCAATCAACTACACTTTATATAGACATGACCTTTTTAACAATTCTCCTAACTCATCACACCAAGAATATTTAAAATAGACTAAGCACAAGAGTGTAACATCTTCACCTTAAGATTTGACTCACAAGTACCACGCATTTTTCACAACTCACTCACTTACTCTAACGTAGAGATCTATGACATTACCTTTCCTTCATGAATCAAGTGCTCTCACACAATAGTGGAGAGTAGTTCCGCACACATAAAATTTCAAAACAATTAGGAACTCAAGCTAGAAAGAATTCACTCACTCTCAGAAATAACATTCATATGCCACAAAAGACGTACCATAGGCTTGCCCGTAGTGTACTACTATACTAATCGAGCTCATTCAGTCTAGGATCAAGTAGGACTTTAATCGTTGTAATGTAGGTTGCGAGACGGGTAGGATACATTTAGATATAAGAGTGACTATACCTCCCTAAGCACTTTAATACATACACTTTACCATTCAAAACCCCACACCTATGTCAAACCATAACTCCACCTTCATATTAATATACATTAACTCCCTACTTCTTTAAGCACAATTACATCTAGAGTCACCACTTATCGAGGAATATTTGCGCAACAATACAATTATTTTATATTATTTTTTTTTAATTTCAAGTGGCTCTTACTTTTTCAAAACAGTGCACCTTTCTCCTTATTTCATTAGTTCCACTCAAAAGCCAAACCAACCACCCCACACTTTAACTTTTAAAAAGTTCATAATAATTCAAATGCTCATGAGAGGTGTAAGGGTTCAAATAGATGGTTAATTCAAACAAATGGATAAGGATTGTAATGTGGTTGTTAATGAAACAGGATTACAGTCACAAAGGGTTAACTACGATACATAACAATTAGGCAATAATATATATATATATCTACCTCAACAAAGAAACGCCTATATCACTTATAAGACTGAACAAAACTGCTATTTCGCTTTGAAAACACACAGAGCAAGTTCTAGAGATCAAATGCAATGCGTAGAATAACACACAAACCTCAAACACACATGGCACATAACTCACTCAGGATTAGACTCATCAAGACACTCTAGTCAAAGCAGTTAAGCAAGGTTAAGATGATATAATTTAAGGTACTTATACAAGAGTCGAAAACTGAGCCTAAGTGTCACAACTAAAGTACTCACTATTCTCAAAGCATACAAAGTCAAGAGATATTGCTTCAATTTTAAAAACAGCACAAGGGTTCCTACTCCAAAGAAACTAACTACTCCTGGTTCAAACAAAACCTTTGGAAACCGCGGCACAAAGAAAAACTAAGGGGTAATTACAATACTACCTACAAAGAAAATCATTTCGTCTTTTTTCTTTCGACTTTAATCCCTCAAGAAAACTGTCTATGAGATCCATCGTCGGGAAAAGTCCAAATTTTCTGCCTTTTTAATTTACCTTTTTCGATTTTTCTTAGGAGCTACTAAAATACTACACAACTATAAAAAACAAAAATATGAAACTAAGAAAATAAGAGATTAAAATACTAATACAATACTACTAATGATCTAAAGGAATTCTCCCATCCCACACTTAAAAGAGTGCAGTGTCCCAATGCACAAATAAAGCAAAACAATAACGATGGTGGACAAGAAACTTCCCTGAAAGGCCAAAGGCCGAAGCAATAGTGGATCATGGGGTACTCTGTGTGTGGGAACCCCACACTTCGTTTCAACCATCTAGGTCGCTTTTGCACACTTCCTATGGCTTTGCTCTCAATGCTTATTATCCTACAAAATAAAAATAGACACTACAAAAATAATATAATAAAAATAAAAACAAAAGAAAGTAGTAAAGCTTGGTTTCCTCCCAACAAGCGCCTAATTTAACGTCGCGGCACGACATGAACCACTTTTTGCCTCCACCTCGAACTTATGAATTGAGCCCCTAATTTGGCTTCAAGCTTTCTGTTATGCTCCCGGGGCGGTAAGACAAATTTAATTGGGCCAAGCAACCAATATCGCATTCTACACTTCTTGGCCCTCGGATGAGGTATGTAATTCTGTCTCTCTGGCATGACGAATTCAAGAATGTAAGCACCCCGTTCCTTGTCCATTGGCTCCTCCAAAGGCTCAGATGACTCGATTTCCATGTCATCATCCAAACACAGTGTTGAAAAATGTATGGAATGAGAACCAATACGCCCTAACTCTAGAATTTTTTTACTCTTTACATCCTCATATTTACATGCACAATAGTCATCAAATATATCATTATTTGCTTCCTCGCATGGCTCTAGTGTACTTTTCTCAACATGGGCATCATAAACAAACATATGCTCAAATGATTGAATCTCAACTTTTAGCTCCCAAATTTAGCGTATAAGCTCCTTTTCAACTTCACACAACTCATACTATTTTGTTGGGTGTTAGATGCATCAACCTTTGCATTTAATTGAGCCTCTAAGTCATGAATAGCAGTGCCAAATTTATCGATCTCTTGTCCCGGCTCAGCTCTTCCTTCTATAAAGTATCTTATCTCATTCATAATTTTCTCACGTTGAGCCTCATATTTTTCTAACCTTTCAACTTGTTCCACTAGCCAAGTTTGGCTCAAAATCTCCTCTGTTTCAAAATTTATCTTGCTGGAACTCGCTCTCTTCATTCAATTCTTTCAGATTGGCCTTCATTCTTGTGATTGATGCCCTCATTTTTTTCATATCTTTTTTGAGTTCATCATGTTGCTCTGCTACTTGCCTCAAAATATCCCAAATATATGCATCGGATTTCATATCTTGCACTTCATTGCCCCTATCAAACTCACAAACACTATTAGAAAGATCATAATAAGGGCTCAGAGAAGGATGAAAAGAATTAGGACAACCATCCCACTGGTCATCTTGACCACCACACATATTATAAATATTCCACTCAAATGATTGAGATGTGCGCGGTCCGACAATTTTTTCACCAGTGGGGTCCTCCACAATATGGATAAGGATCATCAAAATAAGAATAACCATCATTTGAATAATTTTCTTTCCAAGATGCCATGCTAAAATAAATAAAAAAATACTAACTAAACTAAAACAACAAAAAAAACATGAATAGATTAAAAAAAATGTCTAATCTAGAAAAATAGCTAATTTTTAAGTCCCCGGCAATGGCGCCAAAAATTTGTTGCGGCCAAACGCACATGCAAGTATACACGGTCGTCAAGTAATAAAGTGACTAAAAGTAGGATGTCGAACCCACGAGGACTTGTAATTAGCTATTAACTTAATCAGACTATCCTAATTATCTAAATAAGGATTAAACCAAAAAGTAGTGATGCTAAAGTAATTAAACTAAAAAAAAATTAAACTAAAAAGAAAATAAATAATAAACTCTGAACAAAGGAAGAATATATTTTTATGTTATCAATGTAATGAAAACGATCCAGAGTTATGGGCTATCTAACATTCCTATTGTATTCGTCAATTGAATCAACAAATTAATTTATCTCGTTTACCAGTTGACAGGGTTAATGTTGCTCATAAGAATCTGACGAGTTCTTACTCGTCTATCCAAGCTAACCTAACGCCTATATGTCTGTGGAATTAGAACTAACAAGAACGTATTTGTAATTATTGTAAATAGACCAAGCAAGGCAATCGGGTATATGTCTATCCTAATTGCGAATCTGTTCCCCGATGCACAGGTTCAAGAACTTGCTCTACTCAATCCTATGTGCAATCTAGAATTCCCTCGAGTTCAATTCTAGATTCGTAGAAGTATTCAATTGGTGATCAAGCAATCAAATAATTAAGCGTAGGATTGAATAAACAAACTAATATGATAAATCAAGAAACTAAAATCAATATTCGAATAACAATAGCCATGAAAGAACTACAACCCTAGAACGCGAAGTTTAGCTCCACATAGACATGATAGCCAAACAACAAATCATACAAAGAAACATAAAAATTACTATGTTTGGTGGAAGAAAAGATGAAACCCAGCCTCCACGGCGGCTCTATGCTCTCCCTTCGCGAAAAGTTTGTCAAAAGTCCAAAAATAATGGTTTTACATGTATTTATACTAAGTAGGGTTGGGCCCCAATGAAAACACCTTTTCCTGCGCGAAATGGGATAATAACTCTATAGAAATTGCACAGGCGCGCTGCATGGGGCGACGTGCCAGGCGGGGCAGTAATGGACTTTATTAGAGAGCGTGCAAAAATGGACAGCCGAGGCGCGCCATGCGCCGCCCCACGCGCCGCGGCTGTGGGTTTTCTCATGATCAGCCTTTTTGATTCGTTTTGAAGTCCAGACGTGGTTCTCAACCCCCGAACACGATCCCGGCTTAATCCCTTGGGCTTCAGATTTCAATGATCCAAATAGCTCGAATTCTTTCCATAACATCTACATAGCTCGGAATTACTCCTACAAGGCATAAAACACGCAATTAGTGCAAAACACTATCGATTAAAGCTCATACTCAATTAAAATGTAGTAAATTAGAGTGTAATAAGCGACTAAAATACGAGATTATAGCCTACCATCACCTGTTCTTCATCTCCAAAATCCATTCTCCAAAGCTTCGTGTTTATTCATCAAATTTTCAAACTTTCTCTCAAATGATAATGGCAAAAACATCAAAAATCGTTCCTCAACAAATTGCCTTTTCATCTTCCTAACACGCTACTGGTACTGATACGGTCGCCCTTAAGGCGGTGGCCCTCGAAGCGACTTCTCCTGTTGCGGCTGTTAACGAACCAGCCCCTGAGCCTCCTTTGTCGACATTTATCCCCGGGGGCTGTTCGATTGCTGACGACTTCAAGGTCGAGAAGCCCTCATGCAAACAGGACCGGGGCGAGAGGTCTCGAGATATATATGTTCAATGACCGAGAACGGCCTTCCCATAGTTCGTAAGGACTATGGTTGGGAAGGCAAAGATGTGGTAGTCCCCGGGCCCGAGGACGTTGTTACTACCCATGTAAAGGGGCACTTAAGTGTTTATACTTATCCCTTCACATTGGGCCCGGTGGACTCGATCGTCCTGGAATTTTACAAGAGGTACAAAGTGTGCCTCAGGCAAATCCATCCATCACTGTGGAGGATCGTGACCCTCCCCCTTCATTACTTCGTGAACAAGACCGAATCTCGTAGGTTCACGATCAACCACATACTCCAATTATATAGTCCCCTAATGTTTCGAGGGGGACTGATCAAGCTTACACGCCAGGCCAGCAAGGTCCCCTTCTCTAGTATCGGCGAAGAACAAGACCATGGCTGGCAGGGACGTTTCGTCCGAGTGAAGGCCGAGGATTTGATCCCCCCAGAATACATGCCATTCCCTGAGGAATGGAATGCGTCTCGCAAGTGCAACTCCTTAATAAGAATTTCTTCTTCTTTTATTTCGATCTTCTCATTTATGTTTGTGGTTGTGCAGCTGTTGCTCGGGTTCCGAATGCGGTCCCCCGGTTAAAGGAATTGATCGAGGGCATCTACACTTAGATGTCCTACTTCAAGCGCACGTGCGCAGACTCTCAAAGGGCCGATGGGAAGCCTGATCTCATGGTAAGGTATTTTCTCGAATAACTAACATTACGCCTCTGTTTCATAGTACACTAATCCCTCTTCTTTATCATTGTAGTTTTGCCTAAGACCACCAAACTTAGGCCTTCGGAATGGGATGAAGATATGCCCCCGTTCGTTGATCCCTCTATTGCCGCCATGGGGGGAAGAAGAAAAGAAAAATAAAGCCCTTGGGCTACTCGAGCTCCGAGGCAACAAACCGAAGCTGGTGCTCCGCAAGTCCAAGAGGGGCTCCAGCTCCCGTGTGCCTGCCTCTGACTCCCTCATTTGGCTTAGGTACGAGCCAAAGAAGGAATATATCTTTGTAATTCATGGGACGACCACCTATCGCGGGGATTGGGAGGCATCCGAGCGGGAGACTTGCGAGACTAACCACCCTCCAACTCAGAAAGCCAACGTGGATCCCTGGGGTGAAACTTCCAGGATGCCGGTTCTCCACCAAAGGAAGTGCCCATTATAATTGAGATCTCAGGGACTCCTTCTTATACCGAGTCTATGCTCGAAGAAGGCCAAGCAAGGAAGGAGAAATCTAATGAAGGGGCTCATGGCGTGGAAAATCCCCTTCTTTCCTTTTTTGACAGTGTGGACTCGTCTGTCTTGGAAGACTTTTCTGGGATGGACGACCTGGAAATGCCGAGAAAGGATCCATCTTCATAGGTCGGAGGACTAAACTTGAGCCCAAAGTTGGTCAACTAGTTTCCCGCCCCGAGTGTGGACCTCGGCCATAAGAGGTCGATAACCATCATTGTCCCAGAGGATGCTCTGGTTCTTTCTGCTCCTGTGGGAGTAGCGAGCCACCTTCGATGCCTGCTAAGTAGAAAAGACTAGGCAAAAATGAATGAGGTGGACGTACCATGCCTGTTCAACGAGGCACAATAGGCACTGAATCGGTGAGGTATCATTACGCTCTTTTGGCCTTTGACTTAGTCCTTGATATTTCTCATGTCTTCTTTCTTTTACTCTTTCACAAGCCTCAGTACTCCATCAGAAAAGCTTTCTTTGGTACCAGACCAAAGTTAACCAGCTCGAGGCTGAGGTCAAGGAGCTTGCCGAGAAAAGAAACATGTATAAGCTTCTCATCGAGCAACACGAAGGGGTCGTCAAGAATCTCTATTGCAGATAAGAAGGAGCATGCCGACTTGGTCAAAAAGGTAAAGGTTTCGAAGTTAGCAATGAAGACTTAGACATGGAAAATAACGACCAAACCTTGCAATTCAGTAGAAAATTGGCTGATCGACCAACTCTGAGCTGAAATGAATCAGGTTCAAGCCATGGCTGATGTTTGGAAAGGCAAAATGGACCGGATGGCTTTGGAGAAGGAGACGCTCCAGGCACAACTAGCATCAGTAGAAGTTCAACTCTGAGTGGTCTTGTATCGGCCTTCTCTTTTGCTAAAAGAGAAGGCCGATGCACGGACAAAACAAGAACCTTCAAGCTTAACTAGGCTCGGCCATTGCTGAACGGGATGCCCTTGGCAAGGAGCTCCAAATAACTAGGTCCAAGTTGGAAGAAACCAGGGCCGATGCTGAAGAGATGGTGGCCTATATAGGGTGGATGTCGAAGCAGCCGAGGCTCGCCTAAAAACTACAGCTGAGTACATGAGGCGGCTATCTCGAAGGGAGACCCTCGAAGAGATCCATGCCTGAGGCTTCGACTTGTCGGTGGAGATCGAGGAGGCGAAAAGGCTCTAGGTTGAGGCCAAGAAGCTGGCTAAACCCCAGGATGAAGAAGGCTCTGAGGGCTCCGAAGAACCCGAAGATGAAGAGGGCCCCGATGGCTCTGATGACGAGGCGGGTTCTGGTGAAGATAAGGCATAGGTGCCTCGGGAATTTTTCTTTGCTTTTGCATCTTGTACATTTATTTTGTTGAGGCCGTTTTCATTGGCCTTTGTAAAGACATTCTGGAATGTATATATACATTTTTTTCCCTTTTGTCAATTTTCAAAGCTATTACCTTTAGCATCCATTTTACAATTGCAAAGATTTCAAATGCCTTAGCACGGAATAAAACGTAGTAATAAGTTATTTTTCGGAGGTCCAAACAAGACTTGTCCTCGATGTAAGTTTTGCTTGAAACTTATGGGGGCTCGGAGTGGCATGATGTTTTCCCCAAGATGCTTGTTTAAATGTTTTTAGGCTATAATTTTGCCGAGGGTAACCTTTGAACGGGTTTGGAATTTTGTCCAATGCCTTATGTTTTGGTTACGGGCTTCGGACATCTCCCGACCGTTTTTAGGGTGGCCGTAGCCTTTTAGGTTTTGGCACTGCTTAATAGGTTTTGTGCCTCCGGGTTTCGATAACCCGAGCCGTCTGAACTTATCCAAGACGGCAGTCCCCGAGTGGGGGTAGCCCTTTGGGCTCCGATAGGGATGGCCCTTGGGCTCGATAGTTCTTGGGTAGGAGTAGCCCTTAGGCTCGATACTTTTAAGATGCAAACAATGCTTGTTAGCAAAGTAGAAACTTTCTTTCATTTCTGTGTGTAACATACAAGATTGTATAAAAGCTCGATTGCGGTCGGTGTGACCTACTCGGGCACGGTTCATTTGACTGTTTGGCCCTTACAATGAATCCTAACCACCGAGCCTACACTGTTCGAGCACCGAGTTTTCCTCCTTGCTAAAAATCATGACCCGAGAGTGATGGCCCCCAGTATTCAAGGTCGATCATCAAGTGGACTCAGATACTATTGGTGCGACCATTGACTCCAATTTAAAACTGGTCTTCGACTCTAAGTTAGCATGATTTATTGTTGCCTCGTTAAAAACCTTGCCAAAAAATCCATTTGGGAGAAACCGGTTCAAGGGAAAAAGAGTGCAACACGTGCTTTCAGGCCTAATCAGTTACATTCTCCTTTGGCTGTTGCCTGCAAGTGTTATGGAGTACCTTAGCAGTAGTATCGTTTTAAGTGGGTCACATTCGAGTTGTTTCGTAGCTTTGTGCCATTTCCTGGTTCGAGTTTGTACGAACCTTTACCGGTAATCCCGATGACTCGATACGGACCTTCCCAGTTCAGTCCTAGCTTCCCTTTGTTCGGGTTCTGGGTTTTCTGTATTACTCTTCTTAATACCAAGTCCCCGATGTTGAAATGCCGGAGGTTGGCTCTTTGGTTGCAATATCTTTCTATCTTCTATTTTTGGGCAACCAGCCGGATCAGAGTGGCCTTGCGTCTCTTACCCAGTAGTTCTACACTCGTGCTCATGGCCTCGCCATTAGATTCTTCAGTTGCATACCGGAACCAGAGGATCGGTTCTCCCCCCTCGACCGATATTAGTGCTTCGGTGCCGTAGACCAACGAAAACGGGGTGGCCCCGGTACTAGATTTTGATATTGTGCGATATGCCCACAAGACTTTGGGTAGGATTTCCTTCCATTTCCCTTTGGCATCGGCCAACCTTTTCTTAAGGTTTTGAAGGATTGTTTTGTTCATCTACTCCACCTGCCTATTCCCACTAGGGTGATAGGGTGTTGACAAGATCTTCTTGATCTTATGGTCCTCCAAATATTTGCTTACTTTGCTACCGATGTACAGCTTACCGTTATTAAACATTATCTCGGCTGGTATACCGACCCGGCATATGATGTGGTCCCAAATCAAGTCGATGACTTCATTTTCCCGGACCTTCTTGAATGCTTGAGCTTCAACCCATTTAAAGAAATAATCAGTCATACATAGTATAAATTGAGCCTTACCGGGTGCCTATGGTAGGGGACTGACGATGTCCATTCCCGACTTCATGAATGGCCAGGGCGATAGGACCGAGTGTAGTTACTCTCCGGGCTAATGGATCATTGGTGCATGCCTCTGACAGCCGTCGCACTTTCGTATGAACTCTTTCGCATCTTTCTCTATATCGATCTAGTAATACCAGCTCTGATTATCTTACAAACCAACGATTCTTCCCCCGAATGGTTTTAGCAGGTGCATTCGTGAACTTTTCTCAAAACATATTCGGTGTCTCCCAGCCCCAAGCATATGGCGTGTGGGCTATCGAACATTCTTACGAACAGAGTATTATCTTCGGATAGGCTAAACCTAGCCGCCGTCGTGTGCAGAGTTCTCGATTCTTTGGGATCCGAGGGCAGCTTACCGGTTTTCAGGTAATCTATATACTTGTTTCTCTAGTCCTAGGTTAAACTTGTCGAGTTTATCTCGGCATGGCCTTCTTCCACTTTCGATTTCATGAGTTGTACGACCGTTCCCGAGCTGAATTCATGATCATCAATTGATGACCCCAAGTTAGCCAGAGCATCAGATTCACTATTTTGATCACGAGGCACGTGTTGTAGAGTCCATTCCTTGATTCGATGTAGCGTTACATGTAGTTTATCCACGTATCTTCGCATTCGTTCCTCTTTCACTTTGAATGTCCCACTAACCTGATTTAGCACAAGGAGGGAATCGCATTTAGCTACGATCACTTTGGCCCCCAGGATATTAGCCAAATCGAGACCTACAATCATGGCTTCTACTTGGCCTCACTGTTAGTCAGTTTCACAGTTCTAATAGATTGCCTAACTATGTTACCCATGGGCGGCTTCAACATGATGCCGAGTCTGAACCCCTTTGCGTTCGAGGCACCATCCGTAAAGAGGGTCCAGATCTCCGAGGAGGTCCCCGAGGTTAATAACAATTCCTTTTCAACTTTGGGTATTAAGGTCGGTGTGAAGTCCGCGACGAAGTCTGCCATAATTTTAGATTTGATGGCGTTTCGTGGTCAATATTCGATATCATACCTGCTAATTTCCATGGCCCATTTGGCCAACCATCCCGAGAGCTCGGGTTTGTGTATTATGTTCCTCAATGGGTAAGTGTTACGACACATATGGGATGGCATTGAAAATATGGCTTCAACTTCCAGGAGGCGCTTAGCAAAGCGAGTGCGAACTTCTCAAGGTGAGGATACCTTATTTCGGCCTCGCCTAGACTCCTACTAACCAAATATATAGGAAATTGCGTACCTTTCTCCTGCTGTATTAAGACTCCACTTACTGCTATCTCGGATACCGCTAAGTATAGGTACAACTGCTTGTGTGCCTTCGGAGTATGAAGCAAAGGTGGACTAGAAAGGTACCGTTTGAGTTCTTCCAAAGCTTGCTGGCACTCCGAGGTCCACGAAAAGTTATTCTTCTTTTTCAAAAATGAGAAGAACAGAAGGCTCTTATCGTAGGACCTTGATATGAACCGACCTAGGGCGGCTATATACCCGGTTAAACTTTGAACGACCTTGACATTGTCCACTACGGTGATGCCTTCTATATCTTTGATTTTTTCGGGATTGATCTCGATTTCCCGGACACCATGAGTCCAAGGAGCTTCCCAGACCCGACCCCAAATACGCATTTCTCTAGGTTCAGCTTCATATTGTATTTCTTTAGTATGTTGAACCTTTCCTACAAATGTTTCAAATGGTCCTCTGCTCGTAGGGACTTAACTAACATGTCATCAATATAAACCTCCATTGATTTTCCTATTTGTTCTTCGAACATCCAGTTTACTAGGCGCTGGTAAGTGACACCGACATTCTTTAGTCCAAACGGCATTACGTTATAACAATAAGTGCCGTATTTAGTGATGAAAGAAGTCTTTTCTTGGTCAGCCGGGTCCATCCGGATCTGGTTGTACCCGGAATAGGCGTCGAGAAAGCTGAGTATCTTATGACTGGTCGTCACATCGATCATACGATCAATGTTGGACAAAGGAAAAGATCTTTAGAGCATGCCTTGTTCAAGTCTTTGTAGTCTAGACACATTCTTAATTTATCTCCCTTTTTAGGCACTACTACTACATTTGCTAACCAATACGAGTACTTAACTTACTGAATGGAACTTGTTTTAAGGAATTTGGATACCTCATCTTTGATGAATGCGTGCTTTACTTTGGACTGCGGCCTTCTCTTCTGTTTAACCGGGTGAAACTTCGGATCCAAGCTCAGCTTGTTAGTAGTTATTTCTGGCGGGATCCCAGTCATATCATGGTGGGACAAAGCGAAACAATCTATGTTAGCTATAAGGAACTCAATGAGTTTCTTCCTGAGCTCGAGAGTTAGTCCTGTGCCTAGGTATACCTTTCAGTTGGGCAAGTGCTCGATCAATCTGACTTGCTCCAGCTCCTCAGTTGTTGACTTAGTGGCATCGGAATCGTTAGTGGATATGAACGACCTAGGGACTTCGTAATCATCATCCTCACTTGTCTCCTGCTTCTCTGGTTCGATTGGGGCCGGTATCGGTGATTGCTATTTGGCTTCATTTCTCATAACTAAACTCGAGTCCTTTGATATCGGGAGTGCAGATGTCGGGGCCACCTCGTCGACAATGAACATTTCTTTTGCGGCCAGCTGTTATCCGTAAACAGTCTTGATCCCTCCCGGTGTGGGGAATTTCAACGCCTGATGTTGTGTCGAGGGTACTACCCTCATGTTGTGAATCCACAGCCTTCCGAGTAGAGCATTGTATCTTATATCTCTTTCGATCAGGTAGAACTTTATTTCCTGTACGGTTCCAGCGGTGTTTACCGGCAGGGTTATCTCCCCTTTAGTAGTCTCGCATGCCATATTAAATATGTTTAAAAATCGGACGACAGACACTGTCTGTTATTGTAAACCCAATTGTTCCATGACCCTCGATCTGATGATATTGGCCGAGCTACCTAGATCAACACACGCTTAACTCGAGATTTATTTATTAGTACAGATATCACCAGCGCATAATTTTGTGGTTGCTCGATGCCTTCAACGTCCTCGTCGTTGAAAGATACGGTTCCCTCCTGTACATAATCTCGAGTCCGTTTTTCCCTTGTAATGGAAAACCTTAGTGCACTTTAACATCGTCCCTTGGGCCACGTCAACTCCACCAATGATCATGTTAATGACGTGCTGAGGTTCCTCTTGCTCGATATGCTTGTTGGAGTCCATATTCATGAAATGATTTTTGGCTCGATCACTCAAAAATTCTTGGAGGTGTCCGTTATTGAATAATCGGGCTATTTCTTCTCTCAATTGTCGGCAGTCTTCGATTCTATGGCCGTGAGTACCATGATACTTGCAAATTAGGTTGGGGTCTCCTTGGGCAGGATCATATTGTAATGGTCGAGGCCACTTAGTATCTTTGATGTGTCCAATGGCTGATACGATGTAGGCAGCATCGACACTGAAGTAGTACTCCGATAACCTTGGTGCCTCCTTAGACCAGATGGGTCTATCGAAACCGTTTTTGCTTATGAGTCCCTAGTTATTATGACCTCGATCAATTCTTCTTTCACTCGTCGTAGGGTTGTGCTTGGACCCATTACCCTTCAATCTCCATTGTATGGTTGATACCGATCTCTGTTCGATCTTGGTTGAGACTGTAACAGTTCGAAGATCACCCGCAAGTTGATCCCATTACCTTCGTCACCGTGTGTACTTCCGGGCTATCGACCGGGCTCCCCCGCAAATACTGTGTTCGGGGTCAGTAGGCAAGCTTACTTCGATAGCCACGTGTGAGTTAGCATCGATCAGTTCCGCGACTGGGACTCCGTTGGGGTCAACAGGGGGCACCTCACTGCTGGGCACCACGTTGTTGTTCTCGCCGTGGTGGTCGGACTCAACATCAACGTTCAAATAGGCAAATTGGGAGTTTGACATTTTTAATTTGACCTGAACTTAAAAGCTCAAAGAACAAGTGCAAAGTAGAGTGTGTTATGAAAATTTGTATCAAATTGCCACTATTATCCTTAGCCCCACTATGGGCGCCAAATTGTTTATCCTAAAAAACGGATAACAATTGAATTTATATGTAATTTTAAGGATATACGAATTAATTCAATACAAATGATAAATAACGTTAGATTAAACTGATGACGAATATAATAAATTGTCAAACAAATTAAGAGGAGCGATCCCGGACTCAGTAACAGCTTAATGAAATGCCCGCCTTCAATCCCGGGCTCACAATAATGAAGAACTACTGAACAAAAGTAAGAACTTTGAATAACAGATAAAATAAAAATATATTGCCTTGATATGTGTATTACAACGTGTCCACGAATAATAATCTTTCCCCTTTTATATAGTAGGGAAATTTTACCCTAAGTACAATTCTAAAAAAGGTAAAAATCTTCCGTTACGCCGATCACTGATACGAGCCGATATTGGCGCGGTGATATCCGATTGGGTACGGATATCACGACCCTTTGTTAGTCGTGCACAGCTGCTCCGTGATGCTCTCCGAACTCTCAACCCTTAAATCAGACTTCAAGGTCATGGCCCCGATATCCCCGAGGGCAAGTGTTTGCCCGATCCCTGATACGAGGGGTTTTTCGTTCTAACTCTGATACGTTAAGATTATCTCTTGCCACTCTGCTCGACTCACAGGGAAGTCGAGTCATGCGACGGACTCGATTTTACCCGTATACAAAAGTAATTAAACTTTAAACATTATGACAGTGAAACCACTAAATTTTACCCATTAAAATAATAAAGTTACTGAACTTTACACATTATAATTCAATCTACTCATTTGATAATTAATACTATGCTTTATCATTATCTTGGATAAAGTAGTGACTTTACTATTAATGTGTAAAGTTTAGTTACTTTAATATGATCAAAATTAGTTTTGTGACTTTAGTATTGCAATGAGTAGGTTTAGTAATTTTTTTCTATTATAGCGTGTAAAATTCAATTACTTTACTGTAACAAAATTGATTATAAAAGTACTATTATAGTGGATGGAGTTCGGCGACAATATGAGACTAATCCACCTATCTGGATATTGAATTTGATCAGTAAAAATTCATTTTAGCAATATGATTTGCCTTCTTAGTCTTCATTTACTAGCACAATTTGATAACATGTACCGACACACCGCCCGAGTCAATTACTTGCAGAATTATTCTCGAATGAGGATTTGCTCAAAAGTAAATCTCCTCACTGCCCGTATGACATACAATAAATCACTCGTCACATGATTCTTCAATAGCATTATTTATTGCATGTATAACTTATTACAGCCACAAATTATCATATATAGAATTGAGATGGAATCTTCATTATAAACGTCGTAAATTAAATTTTAAGCCAGAGATCTATTGAATTAAGTAACATACCGTATCACCAAAAAGTTGTCCATTTCGTGAAGCTAAAAACAAGCAAATAAATAAATAACTAACAGGGGTAAAATGGATAAATTGATGAAATTAAAGGATTATCGCTATATAATTCTGAAAAAGAATACAACAAATAACATAAAATGAAGTAATTAACATAGAATTTTAGAATTTAATGCGTTAGCTTAAAAGCTTACTCGTTTGGTTAACTCGATTATCAGTTGTGAAGCTGACATTGGCAGTACTAAGTGGACTAGATAGATGGGCTGCAAAATTTGAGGTGTAATAGTTCATTCCAAGGAAATCAAAGGACCCTTTTACCAATTCAGATTCTTTGGGGGTAAATTTTGGTAAGCGCTTTCCGACAAGTCCCTTCATGGTTATGGGATAATCTCCATAAGTGAAAGGGTGTAATAACCTGCAAATAAAGGTTTAACCATTTGCAAAAAAAAAAAAAAAAAAAAAAAAAGAAAGAAAGAGTAATATTGACATTTAATGCTCTCTTAGTTCCCTTTTACTAGTTTCATAGACTAAAAAATAGAATTTTCTTTTTACTTGTTCATTTTATCAAATACAAATAAAAAATTATTATTTTCTCTTTTTGATATTAATTATCTTTAGTATTAAAACCCCACACATCTCAAATTTATTGGAGTTACAACTTTAATAGTAATTATTAACAAAGATAATTTAATAAAATAAAGTCTTAATAAATAATTTCTTTCAGAGACATGTCTAGTCAATAGTTCTAGAGGGAGTACTCTGTAACATCTCAACAATATACGGCAATATTTAAATTTGGACTTACCATCCAAGCATAAAATCAAGTGCTCGTCTAGATGCTCTAATGTCCTCAGGTTTGTTGGAGAAAGGCTCGAACCAGTGAGAGACTAGAATAATTCCCATTTCTCCTTTTTGAGTTGTCTGTGCAATTATCATCATCATTAGAGATATATACAGCTAAACATTTCTATAACGGTCTCGTTTGTTTTAAATTTTTTAAGTTATTATAACGAAATAATATTATAAAAATATATATTATAATATAAAAAAAAATTAATTCTATAAGAAACATGACTTTTACAGTGAATTATTATTATATAGTGATGTTGTCATAGAAAAGACTGACTGTAGCGGATATTTTATGCTAATTGAGGGGGAAAAAAGGACCAGATTACCATAACCCCTTATTATACTCCAACAGAACTGTTAGTTTTCTCTAGTATACTTCTAATTTCAGATTAAACACGTACCATGTTACATACTATGAGACTAAAAGTTTTACTAGTCGTAATATTTTAAATGTAGTCTCTAAGAGTGTAAATAGTAATATTTTAAAAAAAAAAAAATAGAGAGAGAGACTTATATATATTTATAGGTCTGATGTCACTCAAATAGGGTTCCGAAAGTAAGAAATCAGATGATGCAATAAGGAATTTGAAAACAAGAAACCAAGGATAAAAGCAAGACGCTCAATGATCTATCAAGACAACAAGTAGGGACTAGTCTACTTACCTTCTTGATGAAGTCAAGGAGAACCTATAATATACAAAAAAACCTCAAGACAATGATGGACTTGCAAATTGTTTGATCAAGCAAAGGAACAAGTTCAATTTGGAATTACACAAAAAATTGGACAAGTTCACACACAGAGAGTTTTGGAGAACCTAAGGAGGTCGCCGGTTTTTGTGTATTGATTAATAATGTAAGGTCCTGAAAATAATGTAGTGTTTAGGCTTATATAGAATGAGCCTTTATCTAAATCAACTAGGAAAAGAATAACTAACAAAAAGGTCAATAATTTGGCTAAGATCTCATGACCACACAGGGCCCAAAATATCGAACCATTGTCAACCAAATCAACATATCAACACAACACAACACAAATAATGATAATCAACGCCTCACTCAAGTGTATCATCAACGCCTCACTCAAGTGCATCATCAACGCCTGGCTCTTCTTCACCATTAAGTGTGCATCATGAAGTTCCTTAGCTTGACTCCTCGTGAATGGTCTCGAAGGCACAAACGTATCTTGATCAGGCTGGCTTGCATCATTCTCCCCTTCTTGAGAAGATTTCGTCCACGAAATCGAACCATCTTCATCTTTCAAAGCGGCACTACCTGCAACACAAGGGGTTAAGTTAGAAACATTGAATGTCTTAGAAACACTATACTCACCAGGCTGATCTATAACATAGGCGTTGTTATTGATCTTCTGCAACACTTGGAATGGACCAGCTCTTCGTGGAGCTAACTTCCCCTTCCTATGGTTCAGAAACCTCTCCTTTCGGAAATGCACCCAAACCCAATCACCTTTCTTTAAGTCCAGCTTTTTCCTCCCTTTATTCTTCTTGACTGCCACCTTCTCATAAGCTTCCTCCAATGTCTTCCTCACCTTAGCATGCAATTCGAGCAATGCGGCTATCCGGTTTTCACCATCAACACTAATAACTGCATCTTTCGGCAAAGGAGTAAGATCAAGATCAAGTAGAATCAAGGGATTAAAGCCACAAACACATTCAAATTGAGTAATACTAGTCATTCTATGCACAGTTCTATTATAAGCAAACTCCATAATAGGCAATCTATCAGCCTACATCCCTGCCTTCCCTTCAGCCACAACTCGAAGAAAAGCTCTTAAAGTTCGGTTAACAACCTCAGTCTGACCGTCAATTTGTGGATGATGAGACTAGAAAATAACAGTTTGGTGCCAAGAGCACCCCACAAGCACTTCCAAAAGTGACTCAAAAACTTTGTATCCCTATCACTAACAATAGTACGAGGCACTCCATGCAACTTTAACACATTAGCAATAAACAAAGAAGCAACATGTTGTGCATCATCATATTTTTACAAGGAATAAAATGAGCCATCTTAGAGAACCTATCAACAACCACATAGATACTATCATTAATAACACTAGGCAAGTGGTGAACGTTAGTAGAAACTTCATCATTAGGACTCAAGTAAACACCCTTATGAACTAGGAAAATTGACAGTTTAGAACTATCATTACCTCTTAAATACTCACCTGGTTGCATCATAGCACAAATATTACCTAGCAGGGTGGTGTACTGGCATGGTCTACGGCTTCGGTTGTAGCCTCCATGGGAGACTTAGCTCTAGCAGCCTCTTTCAGCTCTCCCATGCGCTTATTATCATCACTAACTTGTTTAGGTGTCAAGGGTTTGAGTACATAACTCTTGCCCTCCAGCTTGGCCATATAAGTGTTGGCAGTTCAGTCCATATCCGGTGTGGCATTAGAGCATTGAGAGGACCTTTCCCTAGTACGAGAGGACTGGGAAGGACACACCTTTGGTGTACCTTTCCATCATGAACAACACACCTATCAAACTGCTAAGGCCTGCCCAACAGTAAATGGCACGCCTGCATAGGCACTACATCGCACAAGATTTCATCTTGATAAGCTCCCACCTTGAATTAATAAGAGCCTGCATTACTACCTACTCACCACACTCGCTTAACCACTGCAACCTATAGGGACATGGATGTTTTATCGTAGGTATGTCAAGTTGAGCCACCAACGTGTGGCTCACTAAATTAGTGCAACTACCAGAATCAATTATCATCGAGCACACCTTTCCTTTCACCTACATCTAGCATGAAACAATTTCTCACGCTGCACATCTCCTTCCTCCTTTACGCTCATACTACTCAAGTTCCTACGCACCACTAAGAACATATTCACTCCCTCATCTTCCAATACCTCTTCGTTACACTCAACCAAATCAGCCCCCTTATCTTCCTCAATCTTCTCATCACTCTCTACCTCACAAACAGTACCATCATCAAGAATTAGCATGGTCCTTCGTGTAGGACAATCTTTAGCGAAATGGCCATAGCCTTTACATTTATGACATTGAAAGGAAGATGCACTAGAAGAATTGAGTTGAGTTTTAGAGTTACCTCAGGACTCCTTAAGGTCAATTTTTAGTGTCACTCTCAGTTGGATTCTTAAGCTCACTGCTTGGGATTGCTCCCCTAGTTTTCAGTGTCCCTCCACTCTTTGTTTCGACGTATGGGAAGGGAATCATAACCTCCTCTATAGCGAGCTGCCTTGCTTTCTTTAATCATCTTTCCAGATTCAATGGCAGCTAGGAACATATCATGAAGAGCAACAAATGCATGTAGCCTCAACTGATTGGAGACATCATGATTCAACCCATTCTTGAACCGTATGATTGCCTCATTCTCTTCTTCGTCTTCCATGTCAAGTGATAGGCGAATCTTCTCAAAGTCATCATAATATTCTCCCACGGACTTCAACCCTTGTTTCAAATCATATAACCTTTGTAATTGTTCTTGTTTATGCCTTGGATTGACATACTTACGGGTCATTATTTGTTTCAATTCCCCCCATGTTATGCGTGCAGGCTGGTTATGTCTAGCTCGGGATCTTTTCTCAGCCTCCCACCAGGTAGAAGCATAGGACTCAAAAGCAGCGATGGCATATGTAGCCTTCTTTTCCTCCGTCATATCATTAATTTCAAATATCCGCTCAACTTGACGTCTCATATTCTAAAAATCGGTCAGAATCACTAGTTCCTTTGAATGCAGGGATAGTAAACTTGACACTGTTCAAGCCATTATCTTGGTTATTTTCTCGGCCACCACAGATTGGTTGGAAGCCCTCATAATGTCCAGCATATTCATCAAACTCAGGCTCTAAATTCCTTCCACCAAAACCTCTAAGTCTCCCTCTCAGACTACAGTCAAAACCACGTCTTTCCATGTAGTCTCGGCCCCCATTCGGTTGCCACATCCTTGGGTCCCGCTGCCCTAGATCGTCATCATAAAACTCCTCAAACTCAGGTTGATCATCCTCACGGGCTGCCCTCATTTCCCTGACGGGTGCTACATTTCTCCGAGGTGGCATTAATGGTGGTATAATACCCCCGAAATTCCCAAGGTCCTTACATTTTGAGCACCTCCATCCCTCTACTCATTTTGGCGAACCACTTCCGCAAACTGGTCGGGTCTGATGGTGGAACCACCAGTAGTTCCTTCTCCGGCATGTTTCTGATTGCAAGAGGATTTTTCAAAACTCTCCATTCGGGCGCTAATTGCCCTTACTTCAGCTAAGAGCTCGGCCAAAGAAGTGTCGGTTACAACCTTGTCTCCTTCCGTAGCCATGTACCTGCAAAAGAAACAAGACTAGAGAAAATGCGTTAAGGTGAGTAAAATACCTCACTCACTTTTGAATGACTCTCTTGTTCACTCAATATTTTGGTTAGGATCTTGTCCTCAAAATGGCTTCCTCTAATTGATCAAGTTCCTCAACGGCCTTTGAAGTTCACAAGCTCACTAGTTCTCTTCGGGGTGAGTGAATTTATGTGACTCTATAGCGGACAGCTTTTAAAGTGAGCACAAGAAGCCAAGAATTAACTACGAAAGGGAAAATTCTGAGTTTTAGCATGAGATCCCAAAGCTCAAAAATTAGTAATTAGATTAAGTACAAAATTACCTAAGAATTACTAATTAGAAGTAGTGCAATCAAAGAAATAAGGAAATTCTAGAGGCTTTTCCACCCTAGTTAGGAGAGGCCGAAATTTCTCTCTCTTCCCCTTTGGATTTTGCCCCTTTTCTCCTTATCCCAATGGGAAACAATTCCTTGAAACTTCTCCCTTTTGGAATGGGAGTTGTCTCCATCTTAGACTAGGCTTAGGATTTCTTATTCTCCTCTTCTCCTAGCATCCAATTTTTACACGTTTTTGAGACACCGAGTTCAAGAACAACAAGTTGATGTTCAAGAATTTCAAGAATTCAATGCAAATTTGTCAAGGACGGTTGAACTTCAAGAATCCCCAAGACTAACGTGAGTTATTTCAAGAACTACAAATTGACGTCCAAGAACATCAAGAATTCTTAAGATTAACGTGAACTAATTCAAGACCACAAGTTGATGTCCAAGAACTTCAAGAATTCAACCTAGAACAATGGACAATTCATCTAACAATTCAATTTCCTTCAATATTTCAACTTAGGGTTTCAAGAACGGCTTTTTAACGATCTAGAACTTCAAGATTGGTTTCAAGAACGGTTTTTAACAATGAAAACTTCAAGATCTCAACCATAGATGTGATAACAACTACAATCAACAATCAGTTCTCGGTTTCTTTTTTATTTTTTATTTTTTGGTGAATTTATATTTTTATTATTGAAATTAAAGTACAACAGTGGAGGGGGACATGAACCTGACATCCCAAAAGAGAATGCATCTACTATTAGTTACCTAGAAAGTAGTAGGGGTTAGACCTAAGATGATGTAACGGTTGTCTATTTGATAATAGACAGTCGTTTGTACAAAAATAATGAGTTTCTTCTAGGTCAGCTATACAAAAAAGTACATGTATTTCTGTTTCTACTAAGTTAAAGGGGGATTTGCTCCCTACTATGTGCTTCTGACATCTATCTATAAGGTGTTGCAAAAGAGTGACAAAAAGGCATGAGCTATCTTCAACATTGCATTAACAAAAGCCAAGTTGAAGATAGCTGTCAAAAAGTATCTTGTTTCTGAATATCAGTGTTGCTTGTGTTGTTTGCTGGCAGTTTACCAGTTGTTATTGTTGAAGCTGGATATGGTGTGTGCTATAGGATGAGGCTGTAGTTGATGATTGTGTGTTCTCTGCATTTGAGAGGGAGTACTGCTTGTTCTTGTGGCTGGACACTCAAGTATAATGTCTGTGAGTTTTGAAGTGATCTGCTCTGATTGTTGTTATTCCTGGACGAGTGTTTCTTCTGCTGGTATTCTATTAACTCTGCTGCTGTGTCTTGAAGCTGCTGCTATTTTGCTTTATGTCTGTGTGAATCATTGTTCCTGTGCTGCTTTGAGTCAATTGGAGTTTTGTGAATTATGAGGGCTGGAGTCTGTGTTTCTGTAACTTGAAGCTGCTGCTGCATTGAGTTAAGTATGTGCTTATCCTTGCTCCTGTGCTGCTTTATGTCGATTGGATGTCTATGGAATATGATTGCTGGAGGGATCTATGATGGTTGAATTGGATTGTTATTGCTGTTGTATGTGTGCTTCTTTTGCTGATACTTTGCTGGCTGAGTTTCTATGTCTTAAAGCTGCTGCTGATGTGCTTTATGCATGTGTATATTCTTTCTATTGTGCTACTTCTGATGATAGTCTGTTGGTGTTTCAGTTTCTTGTGATGGTTGTTGGTTCTGTGTATTGCTGATGTGTTGCTGAGTGAAGTCAGGTTTCCAGTATTGTAGTGTGGCTGGGAATGTCCAATATGATTGCTGTAGTTGCAACAAATTGAGTACCAAGGGTGCTAATATCACACCTTGCAACTGTAGCAATAATCTGGACCATTTCCAGCTGCTTACAGTATTGTGGAGGGTGCTGGGTTCAGTGGTGAAAATGCTATTTATGTTGCTGCTTTTTTGGTATTTTGTTTGCTGTTGATGATATGAAGATTATCTTTGTTTTGCATGCTGATTTGGATGCTTTGTGGTCCTATAATCTTCAGGGTGATGCTTCTGTTGATTGTCTTTTAGGTGTGCTTCTGGCTGCTGTAGTTGCTGCAGGCAATGTGACTGGCAGTCCATGTTGTTGTTTCTGCTAAGTTATGCGATGACAGAGTACCAGTGCTTTATGGTGACAGGGGGTGTCCATCTTGCTGCTCCCATGTTGCTGCTGTTATTTAATTGTGTGCTTGCTGGGTTGCTGTGTTGTATGCTAGTAAGGGGGATCCATGATAATTGTTTTAATTGCAATGTATTAAGCATTATAAATGCTACTATCACACGTTGCAATTGCAGCAATGCTCTGGCCTCCTCTAAGCTGTCTGCAGAGTTGAGAGGTATGCTTAGATTATGTATGTGTGTTTGCTGAGATTGGTTGGAGTAGTTTGGATCCAGTCTACTAACCAAAGAGGCAATGTAATGACACATTGCTTCTTCAGTAGTAAGCTGATCCCTCAGAATGATCAACATTTCACTGCTGCTTGACTCCAAGGTGCTGGTGGCTAGAGATGTGAGCAGGTGTTGGTGGCAGCCCTTGTTAGCATTTCCTGCAAGAAAGAACATCATGTTAGATTGGAACCTCTCCAATTTCTCCTCATTACAGTTGCTGTGATGATGCTTGTGGTGGCAGCCTTGGTATAACAGTGTGCCTGCACCCAAAAGTACACTGATTATGTGAAATCCTGCATCCACTATCAGAGGCTTCTTGCTGGTGTCCTGCTTTAGTGAGTGGCTGCTTGTGTGGCTAGAATTTAGTGAATGGTTGCTTATTTGGTTTGTCACTTGTGTGGTGTTGTTCCATGGCACACCATATGGCAGCAGTTGGTGTGGAGGTCTCAAGCCTTTGCTGCAGTTGTTGTTACTGCATTGGCAGTGTTAGCAAGGTTGTGCTCCAGTTCTTCTTTCTTGGTGCTGCATTTTCAGTGATAACCTCCAGATTTTCCTACCTACTAAATCTGTAAGGTTAGTTGTTCCTATGTTTCTTGTAGGAAAAGAAGAATATTTAGTGTAGGGCCACTGCTTCATTCTTTCTTCACCACTGCTGTTTTGCTTTCCACCAGGATTCTTTTCCTTTAGTAGTGTTACTGCCCCTTGTTTCTTGCCACTCTTAATCTTAGGTATGGATATTGACTCTAATCACTGTTGATCAGTCTTCTACTTTGTACATCCAAATCATCAAAACAGTAGCATTCCATAGGTCCAATGTCCAGAGCATAGTTGGCCAGATGGTCTGCCACTTAGTTACCTTCTCTGAGTGTGTGTGTTACTGTTATATTATATCTTGCCATCAGTTCTTTGATATCTGAAACTGTTTCATCAATGGACCATGGCACTCTCCATTCTCCCTTTATACTTTTCAATAGCATCATTGAGTCAGTGTGAATGTCTATGAGGGTGTGGTCATTGTGAACAT
Organism: Nicotiana obtusifolia; assembly: GCA_002018475.1. Classification (NCBI taxonomy): domain Eukaryota; kingdom Viridiplantae; phylum Streptophyta; class Magnoliopsida; order Solanales; family Solanaceae; genus Nicotiana; species Nicotiana obtusifolia. Next base: position 125,261 of record MCJB01000947.1, on the reverse strand, counting down.
AGAATCTCAAGGCCTCTACCATTGCCTGTGCTTCAGCTTCTGTGTTTGTGCCTTCTTGGATTTCTTTACTGCATGCATATATAATATCTCCCTTCTTATCTCTCAATATGAATCCAATGGAACTTCTTCCTGGATTACCTCTAGAAGCTCCATCTGTGTTAACCTTAATCCACCCTTGATTGGGGAATTCCCAAAGTACCTTTGTGTACTTTAGAGTGGGAGTATATTGTTCCATCACAGTGATTATGTCTTGCCATTTATGTGGGATGTTGTGTATACATGTCTTTCTGAATTTGATGAGTAGCTGAAGAGTAGAGTTCATCTAGTAGATTACTCTACTGATAGTGACTGCATCTCCGTGTCTGTAACTATTTTTTCTCTTCCACAGCTCCCATACAATTACTGAAGGTAAGACCTGCATTATTGGTTTCAGTCGATTGACGACATCTGCAGTCCAGCATTTGGTCACTTCTTGGTGCAGTGTGATTCCCTCTATGTCAATTCCTGCATTACCAAGGAAATACCTCCACACTTTTTCTGCTGCATATGAAGTGAAGAAAAGATGCTATCTTGTTTCTTCTTGTGGTTCTGCATAGCAACAACATTTAGAGGCCATGTGGTAGCCCAGTTTTTTGATGAAATCATCAAGTGGTATTCTGTTTCTCCATAATTTCCACATGAAGAAAGCAACCTTGAATGGCAGTCCTTTCACCCAAATGTTCTTGTAGCCATTATAAGGATGCTGCCTCTTTGTTAAATATTTCTAAGCTGATTTAACAGTGAAGTCACCACTGGTTTCTAGCATCCATACTGGTTTATCAAGTGCATCAGTGGAGGTTGGTGGTTTGATGTTCTCCAGTATGTGTGCAGCAGAAGTGGTATTATCTCTTTGATCTTCTCTTCATCCCAGTAACCTTCATACACCACATCTTGAATGTTTTGTACAGTTTCATCACATATAAAATCAGGTTTTCAAACCAGAATAGAGAAGATCCCATCTTAGGTTGCCAACAGATTTGGTGTTCCATGATGTTTCTGCAGTCAGTCATTTTCCTCCATTTGTGAGAACCACCTCTCCATGGTACTATTATAGGATTGAGTTTTTTGCAGTACTTTTGGCTCATAAATGCACTCCACAGACTTGATTTTGTTCTAAAGTTCCACCATAGCTTGCAAAACAATGCTGTGGACATGTCATGTAGAGATCTGAAACTTGCACCACCTTCCTCACATGGCAAGCATAAGGTACTCCATGATGCCCAGTGCCTGCTTGGGTTTCCCACAGAATTACACCAGAAGAATTGTGCAATTATCTTGTGCAGTTTATTGATTACACAGGCTAGAGGGTTTACTACAAAGAGGAGGTGTATAGGCATGCTTTAAACATATGTATAATAAGCATGCCCTCCCCCCTATGGAGAGTAGTTTCCCTTTCCAGTTTCGCAGTTTATCCATCACCTTTTGTATGAGACCTTGGTAGTAATCCATCTTCCTCCTCTTGTAGAAGACTGGACATCCAAGGTAAGTAAAAGGGAAATCTTGCCTCAGTATTCCTGTGATTCTTTGCACTTTGTAAATTACTTGTGTTGAGGTGGAATGATGCATATAGATAGCAGACTTGCTCTTATTTATCAGTTAGCCTGAAGAGTTTCAATAGTCAGTCAGCACTTCCATTATCAGCTGTAGTGAAATGGCATCTGATGAGGAAACGATGATGGTATCATCAGCATATGCTAAGTTGTTTATCTTGGGACTCCATTTAGGCAATCCAAATCCACATAAATACAGATTGGAGTGTAGAGCATTGAGTCCTCTATACATAGCCTCTGCTGATAGTATAAAGAGGGCAGGTGACAGAGGGTCACCTTGCTTGACTCCCCTTGTGGATTTAAAGAAGCCATGAGGCTCTCCATTGATCAGTATAGAGTACCAATTATTTGCCACAATCCCATGTATCATGCCAATGAATTTCTCCTCATATCCCATCTTCCTCAGAACCTTTGTCAAGAAGAGCCATGACAATCTATCATATGCTTTTGTCATGTCCAGTTTGAGTACCACACTTGGACCTGCTTTAGTTCTTAAACAAATGTCTGTTATAATTTCTTGAGTTAACAGCACATGTTCCACAATGCTTCTGCCTTTTATAAAACCAGCTTGTTCTTCAGAGATTACCTTTGGTAATATGTTTACCATTCTGTCATGAATCACTCTAGAGAAGATTTTGTTGCTGAAGTTATTGAGACTAATTGGTCTCATATCTAAGAAGGTTAGTACCTCCTTCTGTTTTGGCAGTAGCACTAGGTTTGTGTGTGTTATACTCTTGGGAAGAGTGTGTCCATTGAAGACTGCTTTCACCATATCCACAATGTCATTCTCAATTATGTCCAAGCATGATTGGTAGAAACTCCCATTGAAACCATCAGGTCCACCAGCACTTTCTGCATTAAGTCCAAACACTGCTTGCTTGATTTCTTCCTTTGTTGGTTGCTGCATTAGTAGAGCATTATCTGTGTTTTCCACCAATGTAGGAACATGATCCAGGATTCTGAATGTTGTAGGGATGTTTGCCTCATAGAACTGAGCTTTGAAATAGTTAACTGCTTCCTCTGCTATTTCTTCCTTCTCTTCTAACCATGTGCCTTGACTGTCCTATATTCTCTTCAATTGTAATTTCTTCCTTCTGCCATTCACCTGTGCATGAAAGAACTTTTGTTTCTGTCTCCATCTGTGAACCATGTCATACTAGATTTTTGTTTCCAGAATTCCTCCTTTAAGGCCAAATATCTGATCAAGTCTGCCTGTACCTTTTGCAGTCTTGTTCTGTTCTGTGCAATAGGTTGCAGTTCAAATTGTGCTTCATGCACTTTGACCACTTCCTCCAAGCTTGCTATCTTTTGAAAGATGTTTCCATATGCTGCTTTACTCCATGTTGATAGGGCTCTTTTTAACTTCTTCAATTTGTGATTAAATAGCAGGAAATGATCCCCTATAAAGTCTGCTTTTCAGTGTTCCTTTACCACATCTTTGAAAGAATGGTGTTTTATCCAGAAATTGAGGAATCTGAAAGCTTTCTTTGTAGGTGTAGTATTTTGGTTACAGGTTAGTAGCATGGGAGAGTGATTTGACCCTATCTTTGGCAAGTGAGTGACTTCCAATTGTGGCAGCCACTGTTGGAGTGCACAATTAGCTAGGCATCTGTCCAGCCTTTTGAAAATGCAATCTTCCTCTGCTCTCCCATTCCACCATGTATATATGCTGCCCTTAAAGCCAAGTTCAGAGAGATTGCAGGTGTTGATGCAGTGTCTAAAGTCTTCAACTTCATTTAGAGATACTGGGAGTCCTCCAAACTTCTCTTCCTCATCCCATATCACATCGAAATAACCTCCTAATGGCCAAGGCATTGACATGTCTCTAGCAAGATTGTACAGATTATACCACAGCTCAATTTATTCAGTAGCATCACCTTTTTCATATACAAAAGTGACAATGAATGAAGAGGGTGACTCCATGTTTATCAGTTGCATTATTAATTGTTGTTCCATGTCATTTGTTATCTCTACTTCATGATCATCATCCACAAATACTCATATCTTGTTTGAGACATTCGCATAGCACTTAGGCATTCCAATCTTGCTCCTGTACCTCTCTAATTGTTTAAATTTCTGCTTAGGTTCCATGATCCCAATGAATTGAAAGTAGTGCTGTCTGTGCATATTGATCAGTCCTCAAAAGCTTGCTAAAGGTTGACTGACCTTATATTCCACATGATTCCATTCATGATTGAGTGTGGGATTTAGATAGGATCCTCCTGGTTTGGACCCCTGAAACTGTACCTTGATTGTCCTTGACCTACTTTTTCTTGCCTCTTTTAGCTTATTTCCCTGCATCCATAAACTTTGGTGATATATCTGCTTGTCTTGCCACATTGATGAGGTTTTGAGTGGTAGATTCCTCACCAAGATCCCTTCCTGTTTCTGTTGTATGTTCTTCCTTTTCAGTAACTCCTTTGTGTTCTGTCAATTGTGTATTGGTGTCTGTTTGGCTTAGTCCGGTGGTCTTTGTTATGTGACTCAGCTGTTCTTTGTTGGCAGTGTCCTCATGTGAGATAGCTGCTACCTCCCCATCGTGCTGCGTAATCCTGCCTTCATCAGGTGGATTGATCATTTTCCCTGTAAGCTTTCTGCTCTCCATTAGCCTATCTATGGATTGACTATTAGCTTGCTTTCCTCCAGAATTTTGAACAACAGGACCTTTGAGCTTTGGCTTTGTAAGAATGTTGGTCAGACTCATTTCTAATATTTTGATCTCATTGTTGGCTATTAAAACATCCTTATCATAATTCTTGATTTGAGGGTTTTCCATTTTGCCTTCTTGCTTTGCCTTGCCATTTACACTTTGTACATTTAGTTCTTCTTCCTCATCAGTTGAATCTTCATTACTTCCCATGCCATCTGGTACTGCTTCTTCTTCTGATCCTTCTTCTACTTGTTTACTCCATAGCTTGCCTTCACTAAGTTGAATTCTGTCAGCCTCATTCACCTTAGGTGTTAGAAGTTCTTGGCATGATTGGTTTGTTGTGACATTGTTAAGAAAAGCTTTGTTGACCCAATGTCCTGTTGATTCTTTGATTTCAATAGCTAGTGCTTTGTCTCCACTTCCAGTTACCTCTGCTTGTGTCTTAGTAATCTGTAGTGCCTTGCTAGTACCTGGAGTTGAAGTTAACTGTGCTGTCATTGAGGCATGTGTACTTCCTCTCACTGCTTCTTCAACTACAATCAGTTGATTGTCTTCATGGCTCTGCTCTCCTCCATTTCCAGTGCTGCAAACTTGTTGTTTGTCTGAACTTTTTGCATATCTGTATTAGTTGGTTTTAATGTCAATCTACCTTTGGATTGGTCTGCTATTTGTTTGTCTTTGATTTGAGTTCGATTGACCTCCTTCCACTGTAAACCAGTGTTGCCAACTACTTTACCACTTGATAGGATCATGAGGGGTGCTGCTTCTTTTACCTTTTCCTTAAATTTCTGCTTCTCACCAGACATTTCATTCAGCAATTCAGGATGAAGCGTCCAGCATTCTAACATGTCATGGTCCTGTAGCTTGCCGCATATTGAAGGCCTTCAATTATGTTCATTCAATCAACTTCGGCCTCGGTAAACTTGACAAAAGGCTGACCTTGCAAGAATGTTGCTCTTTTGAAAGGTATTGGCTCGACTCGAACTGTTGAATTAGGACTCACTGCTGGGGGCTAGTTTAGAGTCGAAGGTCTGAGGAGACAACTATAATCTAGGGGTTGTTGACGGGTTGTAGATGTGGTGGAGGGTAGGGAAGTGAGAGGAGGAGGTTCGCCAGCCGGCGAAGCACCGGCCGACGTCGCCATGGCTCGCGATGAGCTTCTTCGGTGTCGTCGCCTCACTCTCTCTCTATCGCTAGAGTCTCTCTCACTTCGGTTTCTTTTTGTTTCTCTTCATTCACGTTTTTTTTAATCAAAAACGAAATTCAAGAATAAACCCTAAAACTAAGGCACAAAGAACAGGATTGGGATTGTAAGAACAAACCCTTTCCAAGCTCTGATACCAACTGATGCAATAAGGAATTCGAAAATAAGAAAACAAGGATAAAAGAAAGACGCTCAATAATCTATCAAGAAAACAAGTAGGAACTAGTCTACTTACCTTCTTGATGAAGTCAAGGAGAACCTATACTATACAAACAATCCTCAATACAACGATGGACTTGCAAATTGTTTGATCAAGCAAAGAAACAAGTTCAATTTGGAATCACACCAAAAGTTGGACAAGTTCACACACAGAGAGTTTTGGAGAACCTAAGGAGGTCGTCGGTTTTTGGGTATTGATTAATAATGTAAGGTCCTAAAAATAATGTAGTCTTTAGGCTTATATAGGATGAGCCTTTAGCTAAATCAACTAGGAAAAGAATAACTAACAAAAAGGCGCCCAAAATATCGAACCATTGTCTACCAAATTAACATATCAACATGCAACATAACACAAATAATGATAATCAACGCCTCACTCAAGTGTATCATCAACGTCTCACTCAAGTGCATCATCAATGCCTGGCTCTTCTTCACCATTAAGTGTGCATCATGAAGTTCCTTAGCTTGATTCCTCGTGAATGGTCTCGAAGGCACAAACGTATCTTGATCAGGCTGGCCTGCATCATCAGATTTCTATTCTTATATTATAAAGGGATTTTTACCTTCCTCTACACTATTTGAAATCTTATTACCCTCCTTACTCAAATTTCAATTTAATTACATGGTCATATATAATTTATCAATTATATACAAATAAGTTTTAAATGAGTATCCCTTTATATTAGGAATTGAATAAGGAATATTAGTTATATCCTTATCCCGTTATACTTGCCCTCTCTTTCTCTCTCTCTCTCTCTCTCTCTCTCTCTCTCTCTCTCTTCGTCTCTCTACTCTCCTTCTCTGCTTTTTTCCCAATTTTTCTTCATTTGATGTTCTATATTTTTTTATGTTTTCTTGTTGTATAGAGTTTTGGTGGAATTCATCAATGGATTTCAATCGTTTTAACTTAGCAATTTCCTTTCATGTTGCACAATTGGTGTTCAAATTGAAATTGTCAATCAATATTTGAAGGTGTTTGAGTCTCCACCATTGACAGCCATTAAAAAGCTTTGAAGCTTTAAAATCGAATTTGAGTTTTCAAAAACCATTATTTGTTTGGATTGGTGTTGTTGCAAACAATTGAGAATATTGTTTGGAGTTTATATCTCAATTTTGAGGGTTTTTTGGTGAAGAATAGACTTGATTTTGACTGAATTTCAAATTGAAACTCGAAAAGGAAGAAGAAGAAGAACACATGACATATAATATACTTACGAAATTGTAGTAAAGTTGTAGTATAATTGTATGTAAATTTTGTTCTGTTGTAGTTACATATATTTTTTATTTGAATGTTGTATGAAAGTTGAAAAATAGTTGTATAATGTATGAATCATTTTATAAAATTTATATTTAAGTATAAATACTATCTTTTTATATAAAGTTGTTGATATGTATCAAAATTATATTAAGAGAGTAAGTTTTGATAGGAATTTTAGAGAGGAAGAAGCACATACCACAGATATAATATATACAAATTAGATACAAAATATATACAAAAGACATATAGTATAAAATTTGTATAAAATTTGTACTTAAGTTGTATGATATTGTAGTTGTATTTAACTAGGTAGAAATAATGTATGGAAGTTGTAGATAAATTGTACATAAGTTGTATAATGTATAATTAGTTGTATGAAATTTATTTTTACTATGTATATTGTCGTAAATATTCAAATTTGTATTAAAATTATACGAAATTATTTTTAATTTGTATGTTGATGTACCTTATTGGTTCATAATATCAGCTGGAGGAAGGTAGAAGAGATTCATATCAGATTGGCTTCGGCGAAATACGTAAACATTATGGTCCCAATATTGTGGAGATAAGAGGGGAGAGAGTAAAGAAAAATGGGAAAGGGTGTAACTAAATCCCTTGATTGAAGGCACTAATAAAATATTGTGACTCTTTCAAGGTGGAACGTATATAATTTGTGAGTAATCCTTATTTAGGGCGGATAATATACAAAATTAGAATAATTTTGATAAATACGTTTCAAATATTGTATGGGAACGAAAAAATCCTTATTATAAATGGGGATAACCAGGCAGCTCATGGTCAACATGTCTGCCTGGCCCAAAATTATCTCATGCCCTATATTTGCAGCCCAACACGTGTAGCCCAATTTTGATAGCTGCCAACTCACGTTTGATTTCTCTTACTACATGGACACTTGTGAAAAGCTTTTATCTGCAAAGCCCTCTTCTTCAAACGCCTCTTCGCTTCATATCTCTGCTCTCTTGCTCCTCCCTTGTGTTTATTAGTATTTTCTATCGGGTAATCTTCTTCTCATCTTGTGTTTTTTGTATTGATTTGTTTCAATCCTTGATAATATTTTAGGTATTTGTGTTTTCCCCTGAATAGTGAGGGGATTCCTGCAGACAAAGTGAAATATGTTAATAAATTTTGTTCTCAAGGTGTTTGACAAAATTCTTCAATCAGGTTTTGTATTAGATTTCTTATGCATGTTCCTGTCTTTTGTTTTCTCTGGTTATATTACTTTGTTGCATTTTGAGTTAGGGCTTCCATGTACTTCTTTAGTGCCCAATGACAAATTCGACAATGTTACATGAGTTTGAAGTTTGGTTGTTACTACTCAAAATTCAACTAGTCGTGATGGCACCCAACTCAGCCCATCAGGTAAGCCAATTAACAATTATCCATTCTAATGAAATTTAATAAGACAATTAAGTGAAAGAAATGAAAATAAAGTTGCTTTTATACAGTAATTTCCCAAGGACTGGTAGTACAAATTATGAGCTTATAACATTAGAATTTACAAAGTTGGTATGAAATAAATACATCATCTGTCCGAAATGTACATAAACAGATTTTTATAAATCTAAGGCTGCCATGAATAAGTAGCAGCTACAACCAGAATGCAGGTACGTCTTCAAATCCAACTCCCATCGATCACAGCAACATCAACATCCAACATCTGCACGCAAGGTGCAGAAGTGTAGTATGAGTACAACCGACCCCATTTACTCAATAAGTAACAAACCTAACCTTAGGTTGAAAGTAGTGACAAGCTGGGACAAGGGTCAGAGTCCAACTCTAATAACCAGTAGCAGTTCATAACAATATGATGAAGTTTCTACAAGAAATAACTCAATAAATAAATGCTCAGCTCGTATAAAATTCGGGAAAATAAATGCTTCTTTTCAAGTATACTGTAAAACCCAAATCATTTGCCAAAATCACCAAAATATGAGTACGTTTGTAAAACTGTGATTTTTCCCAAAAACCATTCAACAATAAATAAGATATACCATTTTCAGATAGCATGAGGAAGGTATATCTATATGCCTATATATCAAGATACAGGTAAAATCATGAATGTCACTAAAACTGGGTAGCAGAAGGAAAGCATCTCTATGCATGTATCTCAAGTACGCATGTCACAGTGCATCCCAGTGATGAACTCATGTACTCACGCTCTCAGAATACTCAATCTCACTGTCTCACATTTTCTCTCACCATGCTCAATACTCAGCACACTCAATCACTCAGCACTGTACAATACCTACTGCAGCGTGCAGCCCGATCCACATATAGTCATAAGGCCCCTTGCAGCGTGCAACCCGATATACACACACATACACACAAAGAGACATAGACATATACATAAATATATATATATATATATATATATATATATATATATATACATACATATATATATATATATATATCACTAGGTTGTGTACAGACTCCGGAGGGGCTCCTTCAGCCCAAGCACTATAATAAGCCAATCATGGCATGAATCAATAATAGCTGCTGCGGCGTGCAGCGCGATCCCATCAATATCCTCACAATCAGGCCCTCGGCCTCACTCAGTCCTCAATCTCTCCAGTCTCTCGGGCTCACATTATCATGAAAGATCAGCCAAAAAATAATGATGATGTATCAATGAATGGTAATAGAGATTGAGATACGATATGTAGATGAATGCGTATGACTGAGTATGTAATTTCAATATAAAAAGATAGCTCAATAGCATAAATGACCCCAGTAGGTCCCAACAGAATAAGCATATAGCCTAAATATGGTTTCTAACATGGATCACAACTCAATAGCTTTAGTACGTAGAAATTTCATGGTTACAGATAAGCTCAGGTAACTACACAGTACTCCAGAAATAACGGAGTTACAATTCACGCGGTGCACGCACATACACTCGTCACCTAGCATGTGCGTCACCTCATCATCAAACACATAATATGAAATTCGGGGTTTCAAACCCTCATCACCAAGTTTAGAAGTGTTACTTACCTCGAACAAGCCAAATCCAATACCGAGCAACCCAAACGATGCTCCACAATGCCATCCCGCGCGTACAGACCTCTGAATAGCTCAAAATTAGCCAAAAGCAACTCAATTACGTCAAATAATGTCCAAGGAAACAATTTCAAATAATAAAGGTTGAATCTTAATCAAAAAACCCGAAATCGACCCAAAAGCCTAACCCGGGCCCGTGCCTCGAAACTAAATGAAACTCACAAAATCCGAGAACCCATTCAATTACGAGTCCAACCATACTAGTTACACTTAAATCTGACTCCAAATTGACGTTCAAAACTCAATATTTGCTTTATGAAGTTTTAGACAAAAATTCCCAATTTTCTCATTAAAACTAATAATCCAGTAACCAAAAATGAAGATAAAATCTCAAAATATAATCAAAATCAAGTTAGATCACTTAACCCAATCCTTTTCATGAAATTTTCCTCCAAAATCGATTCAATTCGAGTCCCACATCTCAAAATTTGATAAAAGAACGCAAGACCTCAATATATAGCTTCTGCCCAGCAATTCCGCATATGCGGTCAAATTGTCGCATCTGCGACCTCTGCTTCTGTGGAAAAATATTGCTTATGTGAAGCCTTATGAGGTTCAGCCCTTCCGCACCTGCGGAATGTTCCTGCTTCTGCGCACACGTAGGTGCGCAATAACTCACGCTTTTGCGATACACGCTGCTTCTGCAGCTACACCCGCTTCTGCAGATGCGCAGATGCACCCTCTAGTCCGCTTTTGCGATCTTCCTCACCCAGGTCACACCTCACTTATGCGACACCTTTGTCGCTTTTACGACCATCGCACCTGCGCAAAACCAGCCGTAGGTGCGATCACACCAGATCCTGCACCAGCAGCCTTAGCCAAGAATTGATCCAAACGATCCGAACCTTGTCCGAAACTCTTCCTAGCCACTCGGGACCCCACCCGAATATACCAACTAGTCCAATAACATAATGTGAACCTACTCGAGGCCTCATATTTTGCATAACAACATCGAAGCGATGAATCCCACCTCAATTCAAAATCAAATGAACTTTGAACTTTCAACTTTCGAAACTTGTGCCGAAACATATCAAATCAATCCGGAATGAAGTCAAAGTTTGCACACAAGTCCCAAATAAAATAACGTATTTATTCCAATTTTCGAAACCATAACCCGAATCCGATACCGTCGAAGTCAACTTCCGGTCGAACTTATGAACTTTCCGATACCGTCGAAGTCAACTTCTAATTTTCACCAATTAGTGCCGAATCCTTTTAGGAACATTCAAATGCAAATTCGGGCATATGCCCGAGTCCGAAATCACCATCCGGACCTAACGAAACCGTCAAAACTCCAATCCGAGCTCAAATGCTAATAAGTCAAACTTGGTCAACTATTCCAACTTAAAGCTTCAATAGTGAGATTCATTCTTCCAAATCGATTCCGAACAACTTGAAAAACCAAAACCAACGATTCACACAAGTCATAATGCATCATAGGAGTTACTCATGCCCGTAAACTACCGAGCGAAGTGCTAATGCTCAAAACAACCGGTCGAGTCGTTACATTGCCAGATGCACGAATAGGAAATCTCTGCCTGTCATTGCAAGAAGTTTCATTAGCTTAAGTGGTGTTTTTTAGTTTCTTTCCGTCCTTGTTTTAAATAGTCGTCAAGATTGACTTTCCTTTGCTTAAGAAATGATTTTCTGTTGGTAACAGAGATATCCCGAGGGGCAGTGGCGCAAGGTTCAAAAAATATAGGCCCGCCCATCTAGCCTTCTCCACTTAAATAATAGGTTATGTGCATCTAATCCACATCTAATGAAAACTCAGATATTTGCTTTTGTTCATTTTCCTTTAATATTACTATTGTGAGTATTTAAAATGTTACATTGTTAGTGGTGTTGATCTTATAATCTTCTTAATTTAAATGCAAAATAGATTAGAATTTATAGTTAATCAAGGTTAGTTATTGTATTCCCGTGATTGAGGAGGATCTAGAGGTTCATGCCGTTACAATTTTTGTTCTATGTAGTGCTCAGAAAATAAAAGTCAGATATATTTGAGTCTCAATAGTACTTTTTATTAATCTGATGTTATTCGCTTTTGATGTTCCCACTGCCAGCAAACTATTTTTGTTTATTTCGTGTGTTTTAATTTCTATAATTGCAGTTTTGTAGGAATAATAGGTTTTGAACAAAAAAACAAACATGTTTGCTTCGCAAAATCGGAAGCTGAGATGAAACTTAGGCGACATGAAACATACAGACTAATATCTCCGGGAAAAAAAGAAGAATCGTTACTACAACGGCGAACAAAAAGACGAGAGTCAAAAAGGACTAGTCTTTCTGAGAATGTTGCTTTTCCTGGCGCTACTCCAGCTGCAATTGAGTTTCAGCAACAAAATGTTCCTCTTAGGGACTCTTCTTTTTGTTTCAAAATAGGTCAGAACACATCCTTTCTTATTTTAATTTTTGTAGAAATGTTCCTTCACGCTCTTTGCATGTGAATATAGTTAAATGATGCTAAATGTGTGTTGTGTTTTCCCTATTAGCCAACGAGCGTCACGTTACATTTGACAAGCAAAAGAGTATAACTTAGCCCTTCTATTCCTTTGAAGTAGGCTAGTATCAAGGATGCAACGTTGACTTTTACATAATGTCTTTATTTATTGCTAATTTATTACTTTTTGGCTTTAGGTTCAACTTCACGTGCATCAAATGAAAATAGTAATATGAGCTCAAGGACGGTTGGAAAAAAAGGTTTGCACCAATCTTTTATTATGATAGTGTTGTATATTATCTAATTGGTAATTTTATGCTAATCATACCTAAATGTACAGGTTATAACTCACAAATAAAACATGTACATACGTAGGTCAGTTACAATCTGATTATGCTCCCTTGAAGACTGTTCCTAATTGTAAATTTTGCGGTGCAAAAAAATTTGAATGTGAACTACCTGATTCTGCTGCAACAACGGTTCGATCAGGTTGGTTTCACATGAGATGCCTGCTGAACTGCATAATTTATATCTAGGAACTGCTGAAGAATGTAAACATTTTCGAACATATATCAGAGCAAACAATAATATGTTTGCTTTTACATCACTTGGTGTAAATTATGACAAAGAATTAGCAAAAATAAATCGTGGTATTTATACATTTAGAGTTCAAGGGATGATGTACCATTTTATAAATGATTTACTGCCTCCGAGTGGAATAGCAAAAAATCTACAACTATGCTTCTACGACAACGATAACGAATTGGCTAACAGAATGGCTTGCTGATCTCATCCAATTTCACTCCTCTATTTGAGGTTATGAAATTGGTCGATGCAATAGTAATACCCAACAAGAGTCGGGGTCGAATTCCACAGGGAGCTATATGTATGAGAGTTAGTAGTATATATCTTAGCGTGTGAGTTTGTATATCTAAATTTGCACTTCCGCAAAAATTGGTTGTTTTAAAGTTTAATCTTAACTACAATTACAATTTATGTATTAAAACTAGAAGATTGTTTTTGTTGTTTTTCAAATGTAGTAAAAGGCCTAGGGGTATGACCTTCGCCTAGGTGTTTGCCTAACGAGTCGTAAACTTTAAAGCTTGTTTTATTGGTCGGGGTGTATTATAGCTATCAACACTTAGTTACTCACTCAATACCTCTAGGTCAGAGAGTGATTTGCCCAATTTGGCTTGCTCGAGTTGTAACGATCCGAACGGTCGTTTTGAGCTCTAGCGCGTCGTTCCGCAGTTTGAGGCTTTGAGTAGCTTCACTTCGAGTAATATGATTTGCACGTGTGGCCGGAATTGAATCTCGGGAAGTTTGGGATTGATTTGGAAAGAAAATTCTAAATTCGGAAGCTTTAAGTTGAATGAATTGACTTGAGTGTGACTTTTGAGTAAACGACCTCAGAATCAGGATTTGAAGGTTCCAATAGGTTCATATGATGATTCCGGACTAGGGCGTATGTTCAAGTTGAGTATCGGGTGGCCGGGGAGTATTTCGACGTTTATTACGGAAGGTGGCATTTTGAAGGTTTAAGAATTCCCTAAGTTTGGGTTGAAGTGGATTTCTATGTTAGATGTCTGTTTGGGACTCCGACCCTGGAAATAGTTCCGTATGGCGATATTGGTCTTAGGATCGTGTCCGAACATTGACTTGGAAGCCCGTAGGTCTTTTCGACGTCAATTGGCGAAAGTTGGAATTTGGATTATTTTTGGGATGTTGACCGAGAGTGGACTTTTTGATATCAGGGTCGGATTCATATTCCGAAAGTGGGAGTAGGTCCGTAATGTCAATTAGGACTTGTGTACCAAATTTGAGGTCAATCAGACTTGGTTTGATAGGTTTTGGCGTCTAATATAGAAGTTTGAAGTTCTAAAGTTCATAAAGCTTGAATTGGGGCGCGATTCGATGTTGTGAACTTTCTTGATGTGATTTGAGGCCTCGAGCAGGCTCGAGTCATGCATTGGGACTGGTTGGTGTGATTGGACGGAGTACCGGGGGCCTCGGGTGTGATTCGGGGTGGTTTCATACTAAGTTTGGGTGTTTTGATGCTGTTGGTTGCTGGTTCTGGTCTTGTCCTTCGTAAATGCGAAAGGAGTCCCGTGTTTGTAAATAAGGATTTTGAGTCGATGGATTTTGTTCTACGCGAACGCGACATAGTTGTCGCGAACGCGGAGGGAAAACAAAAGCAACCTACGCGAACGCGACAGGGAGTTCCCGAACGCATAGAAGGAAAGGGGAGCTGGGCCCTTGAGCCGTTTAGCCTACGCGAACGCAAGGCTTACCCTGCGAACGCGGAGCAATGAGGACGGAAGGCTTCGCGAATGCGTCTTTCTGGTCGCGAACGCAAAGAAGAGATTTTGGGGCAGTGGCATTTGGCCTTCGCGAATGCGAGGTGTTTCACGCGAACGCAAAGAAGGGTTGTCTGCACAGTGTAGAAGTTAGCAAAAACGGGTTTGGCTCATTTTTATCTCAAATTTTCCATGGGAGTTGAGCTTGGGGGCGACTTTGGAGGAGCTTCTTCGTCACCCATTACAAGGTAAGTGATTCCCACCTACTACAAGTTAAATACTTGGTTTATATATGAATTTAAACATGAAAATTAGTAGAAATTTGGGATTTTGAAGAACAATCTTGAAATTAGTATTTTTGGATTTTGACCACGAAATTGGACATGGAATTGGCAATAAATTATATAATTGAGTTCGTAAGACTATGGGCAATGTATATGTTCGAAAATTTTCGAAATCCGGGCACGTGGGCGCAAGAGTTGATTTTTATAGACTTTTCGAGCGAAATTGGAAATTGTTTAAAATGATTAATTATGGATGTTAGAACGTATTTTGACTGGTTTGCACGTTGTTTGAATGGCTTTGGACCGACGGGCTTTGGTTTGAGGTATTAGAGCGGCTTTGGAGCCGGTTTTGGAACTTCGGAGCGAGGTAAGTCTCGTGTCTAACCCTGTGAGGGAGAAACAACCCCTAGATTCATGTCATGTGTTACTTGTTGCGGGGGCTACGTACGCACAAAGTGATGACAGTCTGTGCGTAGCTACATTCATGTTATGTCCGGGTAGACTTAGGTTAACACCATGCTATATTTGTACTACTCGAGTTGTCTCCTACCTATTAAATTCCTTATTTTACATTACGATTTGAGACTAGACTTGCGTAGAATGATAGACTTGCTATTGTAGAGATTTGACGGTCTTCATGATAAGCCGCGGATTGCTTGTACTCTCCTTAAGAAATTTTCCCGCACTATGCGTTCTCATCGACAAGTTTCCTTAAAATCTTCAACTCACATGACTATTCATGAGTGGGGTCGAGGACCCGTCAAAGCTTCTGATTCTAATGGGATCGGGTTGTTCGCCTCGGCAGGACAGATACGTCTATGTTTTGTGCCGTTCGACCCTTGATAGTGCGCACACTATGATAGATCGGGCTGTACGCCTCGGCAGGATTTATGTACTACACTATCATGGGAGCGGGCCGTTCGCCTTGGCAATATAATAGATGTATCTATGGTTCGTGTCGTACGACCCTCGGTAGTGCACATATTATGACGGGATCGGGCCGTACGTCTCGGCATTTCTATAAAATACTCATATGAAATCGTGCGTAATAATTGGCAAGAAGCTAGCATATCTGTGAGCTTGTTCCTGATTGAACTGTGACCACCTATCTGGCAAGGTCCATTATATATATACATATATATATATATACACACACTTCGATTGAGGAGGTAGTTACTAGTTGAGAGTTTGAGTCATTGCTAAGAGGAGGACTGTACCACGTATTTACACTTGTTATTTCGTTTATCTACTATGATATTTCCTAGTTGATGCTCATGCACTTATGATACCGGGTTTTGGGGATTCCTACAGGTTATTCACTATTATAGTTCGTGTAAATTTTATTTCACACTATTTCATTAATAAAAAAATTATGATTTGAAGGTACTAGAATGAGTAATTAATTTTTCTAATCACTGCTGGCTTGCGTGACGGCGATGTTAGGCGCCATCACGATCACTAGTGGATTTTAGGTCGTGACAGCTTGGTATCAGCGCTCTAGGTTCACTTAGGTCTCACGAGTCATGAGCAAGTCTAGTAGAGTCTTACGGATCGTACAGAGACGTCTGTACTTATCTTCGAGAGGCTACAGGGCTATTACGAGCACTTTCCTTCTTGATTTCCTCATCGTGCAGTTTGATTCCATTGAGGCTTGAGCCTTTATTTCCTTCGTACTCAATCTTATGCGACGCGAAACGCTTGTTATTAATTGGGCGTCGAGGAGTTGTAGTGGTACTGCATACGTGGTGCAGGATGTTTTTCCCTGCGTGTTCGGGCAGGCTAATATCGTCGCCTTGCGGAAGGATGTTCTTTTGTTCCAGCTCAGTAACTATATTTTCTATGGTTTTGAGACTGTGCACGGATTGCTACGATGTCGATGCGTTGTTATCGCACAATGTTGGTGTAATGGTAAGGTGCTCGTTTATGTGTTGAGGCAATGAATGGCTTGGAGAAAGGATTTCTCAGTGTATGATATTTAAAAGGGGTTCAGCATTTAATTCCAGCGAAGGAAAGGCAATCGGACTATCGATGTCCATGTTTGGTTGATAAAGTAACGATACTTGATATTTTCGAGCGTGGTGGAATTCTCATTGTGATGCGATGTCGCCGTCCTTGTTTGAACGCATTACAGTTCGCCGGTGGTACGGTCTTCTTGGATTTTGGCTTCGGGGCAGGGTGTTGTGAAATAGTGCCTGAGGGGCGGTTGCTAGAAAAAGTTGTGTGCGGTGGTTCAGAATCGAATTGGTAATTCTAATGTTGATGGCTCTAGAAAGATGATCTTCAAAGAGGCTTAGGGTCGGTAACATTTTATTGGTTCAGATGCTATATAGATGGATTTCGTTTTGATGCAACATTTGAGCAACGAAGTATGAGGAACGACATGGCAGGAAGTGTTTCGCGGTGGTTGAAGTACTAGCAGGTCAAGTATGAGAAGCAGAGGTTGAGGAGCTTCTTAAAGAAGATGGTTTAACCGAAGTAAGAGTGGCAGATTAGCACATGGATTCTATGGTAGGATAGTCGCGTGCCTTGAGAAAGTGTAGAACGGTTTGGGAATCGTGATGGGAGGTGATTTTGTCTACGGATTTTATTTTGAGTGATGGTTACTGTACGAAGAAAGATTTAATATGGCAGAAAAGAGTTTGTTTGAAATGAAGAGAGGTGTGAAGATCTGATTATTGTTTCAGGTGTAATATGACTTGAGTTTGGAAGGTATTCTTGAACTTACAGTTAATGTCAATAGGGAAGGAGCAGACTTATACAGCTGGTGGCGAGCATGAGCTCAAGAGAATTTACTGATTTCGTAGTAATTGTGCCCAGTGCAGCGTCATTGGAAGATATCGGTAAGGAATTCCACAGGTGGGTTATCTCTTGTGAGCAGGTTAGCGGTTGTGTGATGTTGATGAAGTTTCTACAAAGAATTCTACTTGGTACCTAGTAAGAGGTCGAATATGTGATTGTGACTGGTGATTTAGAATGTTCGTGAAAAGCATAACAAAAGATTTCGAGAAGTCTGGCGGGTTAACGGTGCAAGATCATGGTGATTTAGAAGGAGGAATCGTTATGGACTCTGCATTATGTGATGGTAGCTTAAAGCTAAGTGGGGGATCCCTACCATCTTCGATTGGATCGCGTGGTTGTTTGCTTGTGCGATTTCTGTTTATCGATGCGTTCGTGGATTATTTGTGACTAAAAAAAGGAACCATCAGGGGTAATTCAACAAAGAACTTGATGAATGTGTGCTATACTTCGTCTTATAGATTGGGGTGTATGTGACGGGAAGACCCATAGTTTATGCTTCTTGTGGATGAAAGGTACAATGAAAAGAATTCAATCAGTTGCCTCTTTGAGGGGGTGTTCATGAGCTAGCAGAGCGTTGGAGTTTGGTTATATTCGGGATCTGGTCGGAGTGGGTGACTCTCAACAATGATTCTAGTGGGTCCGAGAATTTAAGTGCGGTGCCTAAGGATTTCCGGTCCGTTGTGTGGCTAAGGATTGAGTTTTTGCTGTGGATTACAAACGGGACTTAGAATATTCTATGCTATCATCGGATATGCGGTGCAATATAGGAGGATAGTATGAGATGGTTCATGGGTATGGAGCTTAACGTTATTTCTAAGGTAGGTCGAGGGTAAATTTAAAGAAGTTGGGTCGGTTGTAATGGTTGAATCAGCATGATTATGGCAGTGGTCGTGTCATTCGGTGTGTGAAGTTATAACATGTGGTTTGTGGTTGTACGTGCAGGCTTGACAACCACCATAACTTGATTGATTTTGGAGGCATATGATTTTAAACGGCTTGTGGTGTGGATGGACTTCTGGAAGAGTCATGACAATTTAGATCACGACTTAAGGTTTGTATTTTCTGCGATCTGGGAATTCAGTTGTGTGTCGCATGGGTTCTTCTGAATTGAGCTAAGTTAAAGGCTTCTAGCCAATGAAGTGTTCACTCTAGTGGTTCAGGAGTTATGGTGAATTCTGGTATTCTCGCATAGCAGTATGATAGGTGCAGTAAGCTAGCAGTATGATAGGTGCAGTAAGCGGCTTGGGAATTTGAAAGCTGAGGATCAAGGTTGCAGTTCAATATTGTCAATGACGTCATAAGCACAGATGAGCCGGAAAAGAATTTAGATGGTTCGAGTAAGCTGACATTATTCTAGTGTCACCTCGGAATGGTGTTCTATGGAAAGAGCATTGTGTATTGAATTGCGGGTTTCTTGAATTTCTTTACAGATTAGTACGGTTGGTGGCATGGAGGCGCAAGCTTTGCTACCTGGGCGTAAGGTCTTGGGAGCGTATCCCAGCGGGATATTGTTTGAGTGTGACATGCTAGTCACCTGATTGTTAAAGATCGAAACCAAGTACGGATATTTTGGTTACTATCGTTAATGCGAGAGTTTATGCCTGAGAGGCAATCTATTCCTTGGGCTATGGACCGTGTGAGTTTGTTCTGGATTTGACGGCACCTTAGTTGTGCTTGAGTTTTGTAATGTATGGCGCTACCCGTCTCCCTAGAACTTGTATTATGCACTTGGCATACTTGTGGTTGATATTCGGAAATTTCGTAAGTATAAGCATTAAGGCTTGATATGTATTTTCATGGATTGTTATGTGCTAATCGGGTGGCACGCCGCCACGGCTCTACGGTTTGGATTGGGTGGCACGCCACCACAGGTACATTATTTTGATCGGGTTGCACGTCGCAACGGTATCATGTTTGGATCGGGTTGCATGCTGCAATAATGATATATTGAGTATGGTTCCCTATATCTATTCCTACGTATTTTGTTTCTCATTTTGATCGGTTTGCACGTCGGAATAGGTCCGTAATTTCAATTAGGACTTGTGTACAAAATTTAAGGTCAATCGGACGTGATTTGATAGGTTTTGGCGTCGAATGTAGAGGTTTGAAGTTCTAAAGTTCATAAAGCTTGAATTGGGGCGCGATTCGTTGGTGTGATGTTGCTTGATGTGATTTGAGGCTTCGAGCAGGCTCGAGTCATGTATTGGGACTGGCTGGTGTGATTGGAGGGATTCCTGGGGGCCTCGTGTTTGATTCGGGGTGGTTTCAGACTACGTTTGGGTGTTTTGATGCTGCTGGTTTCTGGTTCTGGTTTTGTCCTTCGCGAACGCGAAGGGAGTCCCGTGTTTGCGAAGAAGGATTTTGGAGCTGATGGATTTTTTTCTACGCGAACGCGACATAGTGGTCGCGAACGCAGAGGGAAAACTGAAGCAACCTACGCGAACGCGACAGGGAGGTCGCGAATGCGTAGAAGGAAAGGGGAGCTGGGCACTGGACCATGTAGCCTATGCGAACGCGAGGCTTACCCTGCGAACGCGGAGCAATGAGGAGGGAAGGCTTCGTGAACGCGTCCTTCTGGTTACTAATGCGAAGTAGAGATTTTGGGGCAGTGGCATTTGGCGTTCGAGAATGCGAAGAAGGGTTGTCTGTGCAGTGTATAAGCTAGCAAAAATGGGTTTGGCTCATTTTTATCTCAAAATTTCCATGGGAGCCGAGCTTGGGGGCGATTTTGGAGGAGCTTCTTCGTCACCATCACAAGGTAAGTGATTCACATCTATTACAAGTTAAATACTTTATTTATGTATTGATTTAAACATAGAAATTAGTAGAAATTTGGAATTTTGAAGAAAAACCTAGAAATTGGTATTTTTGATTTGACCACGAATAGACATGAAATTAGGAATAAATTATATAATTGAGTTCGTAAGGCTATGAGTAATGTTTATGTTCGAAAATTTTTGAAATCTGGGCACGTGAGCCTGAGGGTTGATTTTTATAGATATTTCGAGCGGAGTTAGAAATTGTTTAAAATGATTAATTATGGATATTAGAATGTATTTTGACTGGTTTGCATGTTGTTTGAATAGCTTTGGATCGACGGGCTTTGATTTGAGGTATTAGAGAGGCTTTGGAGCCGGTTTGGTACTTCAAAACGAGGTAAGTCTCCTTTCTAACCCTGTTAGGGGGAAACAACCCCTAGGTAATGTGATATTATGTGTTACTTGTTGCGGGGGCTACGTACGCATAAGGTGACGAGAGTCCATGCATAGCTAGATTAGTGTTATGTCCGGGTAGACTTAGGTTCACACCATGCTATAGCTGTACTACTTGAGTTGTCTCCTGCCTATTAAATTCCATATTTTACATTACGATTTGAGACTAGACTTGCGTAGAGTGATAGACTTGCTATTGTAGAGATTTGATAGGCTTCATGATAAGCCGCAGATTACTTGTACTCTCCTTACGAAATTCTCTCGTGTTATGCATTCTCATCGACAAGTTTCTTTAAAATCTATAACTCACCCGACTATTCGTGAGTGGGGTCGAGGACCCGACAAAGCTTCTTATTCTAATGGGATTGGGCAGTTCGCCTCGGCAGGATAGATACATCTATGTTTCGTGCCGTTCGACCCTCAGCAGTGCGCACATTATGATGGATCGGGTCGTACGCCTCGGCAGGATTTATGTACCACACTCTCATGGGAGCGGTACGTTCTCCTCGGCAATATAATAGATGTATCTATGTTTCATGAAGTTCGACCCTCGGCAGTGCACATATTATCACGGGATCGGGCCATACGCCTCGGCATTTCTATAAAATACTCTTATGAAATCATGCGTAATAATTAGCAAGAAGCCAGCATATCTGCGAGCTTGTTCCTGATTGAACTGTGACGACCTATATGGTAAAGTCCATTATATATAAATACTCCGATTGAGGAGGTAGTTACTAGCTGAGAGTTTGAGTCATTGCTGAAAGGAGGACTGTACCACGTATTTACACTTGTCTAGGGTTAGGCTAGATACTTATTGGGTACACGTTGATTTACGTACTCATACTACACTTGCTACACTTTTTGTGCAGGTACTTCTATGTCTGATGGTCTTTTGGGCGCAAAGGCGTGGCCATTGCGGGAACTTTACCGTGAGCTGCATTTCACGCTCCAATCCGCAGTCTGTAGAGTCTCCATTAGAGTTATTTATATCTTCCTATCTAACTTGTATTCAAGATAGATGTTGTATTTTATTATATTTTCTAGTTGATGCTCATGCACTTGTGACATCGGATTTTTGGGGTTCCTACAGGTTATTCACTATTTTAGTTCATTAGTACAGGGTTGAGCATAATTCATGAGCATAGTTGATGCTCATGTATTACTAATCCTAGTTAATTACTCATGCTCATGCTCATCTCATGCATTTGTGACCTAAAAATGTGAAACATGTCTATTTATACATGGCTGTAAATTTCGGACAAAAATACCCTTTCGAAGGTTCTGCTCCCGCACAATTTCATGTGTGGTCCGCACTTTTCTTTAGCTTAACAGGATTAGAAGTCTGCAACCGCATAATTCTGAACTACGGCTACACTGCACTCTTTCAGTGGTCCGCACTTTTACATGTGTGGCCGCACTTTGCTCTTCTGCGGTCTGTACTTTTACATGTGCGGCCACACAACTCATCTTTAGCGGCCGGACAATAATTGTGCGGTCCGCATTTTTGCTGGACTTGAATTGCAGATTCTCTGAACTTTGCTCTGACCCACCTTCTACGGCCGCACAATTCATGTAACCGCGCTTTGCACCAGTCTCTAATGGATTTTCCTTCATCACCTACGGCAGAGATGATATTCTACGGCCCGCACTTCTGAGCTTTTGTGCCTTTTTTTGTCCTTGAGTTTAGATTACTCCTTCTTGAGTTGGATTTCATCTCGGGAGTTCATCTTCCAATATTTCTGCAATCAAGCATATTTCATCAGTTTTCGGAAACACAATTAAATGCTTCTGGACTAAAGCAAAAGCTAAAAGGCGCTAATAAGTAGTGAAAATCCCCACTTATCAACTCCTCCAAACTTAAGCTTTTGCTTATCCTCAAGCAAATAAAGTGGTTCCCACCTCCGCAAGATAAGAGCCATTTTAGCAAATCAAAGTGAGTCATTCATACATCAATTGGGACCAACAATTACCCACACCACTTATGAATTATCAACAAGCTGACAAATTAAACTTCTAAGAAAAAATAGTTCTAATGTGACACTTGAGCATCAAGAGTTGACTTTATTATCAAGGAAGATTGCTCTTTTATGTAGGTCATTGCGGATCCCAAAACTCTTCCTCTACTCTCCGTTTGCCTATCTCACTTAAGAATTTATCACTCCATCCAAAGATTTGCGAAACGTTTACTCATCTCTCTCAAAAGAATATTGCAAGTACGGGTTTAAGTACCATAGGCTTGCCCCTCATGTAGATCACCACTAATATAAGCTCACTTGGCTTGTAATCACTTAGGGCTTTTATGGAATGCAATGAGGGCTTTTGGACTAAGGTTGGATATGCTATGATAGAACGGGTTCATCTTTCCTTAAGCTCTCCATTTTCTTTTCTAGGATCATGCTTTGCTAGTTCTTTAAGGCTTTTTTTTCCTT